>JAULBM010322789.1:0-13437 GCA_032357055.1 Geukensia granosissima | reverse complement strand
AGTACCACGCATTTTTGCGTGGTCAAATATCTCGTTTCCGTGGACATAATTTGCGTGGTTTTTGCGTGGTGTCCACGTGTGGGCTGTGGAAAATCACAGGTCCACGGCGACTGTACTGTACAGCTAATTTAATAATTTTATATAGAATTGTTATCCCCATTGTTCTCGAACCCACAAACTGTTTTAAACAGTAGCGCTGTCAAACTGTTAATTTTTTTTGTTTTGGTTTGCTCCAAAGATCTATCTATATGCCCATTTTACCCTGTTCACCTGCCAGACCCCCATGGCAGGTGATCTCGTGCTATTTACAATGGAACAGCAGGAGATTTAGCAAACAGACTTTTTTGAGTTGAGAATTGTGGTAAAGTAAACAAGAAGAGCATATATTTGATACCATGATACAATGCTTTGAAATGTTACAATTTTTTAAGTGTTTTCAGCAAGTCATCACCAGGTTTACAATTGTAACATTCTGAGCCTTGATTTCAAAGCACATATAGTGTCATTTTTTATTTCTGACCACATGTCTCTTCGAATTTTTTTTTCAACATTGAAAATACATGAATACATGCTCAGAATCAGCATTACTGTTGGAAAGACCAGGTTAGATCACACAAACTGTTTTCTGACTTATCCATCCATTCGAATTTGTAAATAATAGCATCTCTCTGTAAATACTTGTTTTTTTTATGTTTTAGATGAGTTATCATTAGAAGAAATGTTATTTATGGATGTCTTCTGTTGAAATTGGGAGGGTTTACATGTAAGCCTTTATCCTCTTTATGATCTTTGTCACTTACTTATCAGCATGCTTGATCTTTGATCTTTTGCTGTAAAAAGTGAAATATGAAAATAAGCTGAAAATTACATCCAGCATGGAGTATTATTTTCAAAATTTATATTCCGACTTTATAATTCATAAAAAAAAAATTTGAAAAAAATGACCAAATATCAATTAAAAATCTGACCAGCTTATCATTATATTCCTTAGTTAATGGGAAGAGAAAGTGAAAATTAAAATCAGGGCAAATGTTGGAACACAAAAAGACAACAAAAATGACATATTAACATAACAAAAAAGCCAAACTTTATGAATAACATAGACTCCCACCAAAAACCAGACTGAACTGTGGTCTGGAAGTCTAACACCTAAAGAAAGTCTGCCTTCAGGTGATCTGGAATGGTAATATAAAAAACCAGTCTGAATTCAGGTGATCTGCACTGATAATACAAAAAAACCTGACTGAACTCAAGTGGTCAGGATAGACAAAATCATACACCAGACAGGTCTTGAGGTACTGAACTCAAGTGGTCTGCACTGATAATACAAAACAACTGACTGAATGACCTCAAGTGGCCAGGAAAGGTAACACAAAAATAACCAGACTGATCTCAAATGGACTTGAAGGGCAACATCAAAATAATCAGATTGAACTCAAGTTGGCTGGAAGGGTAAAAAATTTGGGCATCTTCAACACAAATAAGTTAATGGATATGATTTGAATGTAGGAAAGGACAAATGTAATCTAAAAATTCTATTTTCTGTAAATGTTGAAAAACCATCTATCTAATACTTACCATCTGGAGTCTGTTTTACTCTAATGGCAGGATTAAATGTATCTGATCTTAACATTCTGTAATAAATTGATGCAATTCATTTGTATTAGTTGATGCAAAATGCAATTCAAGACTATTTAAAACTATCATACCAATTTTACATGTAAAACAAGTAAAATGTAATATCTGATATGAGAATAAGAAAAAGATCCATCTCAAAAATTACAACACACTAGCAGTTCTTTTTCAAAATGGATTGTTAAAAATATGTTTGTACATTCGAAAAATGATTGTTGATAATTCACAAGATTACAAATTTTCTGATTCTTCAACTTCTTTTCATAATTTTTATATTTATAGCTTGTTTTAATCAAAATTTTATTACTTCATTGGAAATTTATTTCAGGAAAAGCTCTGCTGACATTACTGATGGATTTGTCTGATCATGCTTTAAAAAAATATTTTTCAAGATGAAGAACACCAAAAAAAAAAAATCATAACAAAAGGATATTAATAAATACCAGAAAGACATCAACCCATTCCTTACATTTTAATTTCTAAAAAAAATCCATTGAATTCAGTTGCGTACAAAGTACTGGCTGGCACCCAATCTTTTGCCCAGTACCCATTTAAGAAAACAGGTTGATTATTATTTCAAAAAAAAAAAACAGCTTTTTGTAACATAGATATTCGTCTTTCCAAATCACAATATTTCATACTGATATTTTCATTTAAGAGAACACTGCTGCATGGGGAGATTGGGTTCCTGGTGAAAAAGGGTCATCCACCAGTATGCTTAGAAGCCAGAATTTTGGAAGTTCAAATTGTAATCTTTTTAATAAAAATAAAATCACTAGGCGTTAAATTAAAAGGAAATGCCAAACACATGTACAATGCTTATATGCAAATTACAATAACACATACAGAAATAAATAAATGAATGTAAACTTACCTTCCTATTTCCTTTCTAATGACTTCCTGAGATAATTTTCTTTTAAATGTAATATATACAACAAACAAACAGAATTTATATAACACCTGAAAAAAAGCAACAAATTAATGTAACAAATTTATCCATTGCTGTGATACTCTCTTGTCACACTTCCTTCAATATGATACAGTCTCACTACATCTAAGAGGCTGATAATTTTAAGTGTGCTAATGATAATACTTATCTTTAAAAGCTGTAGGTCTTTGTAAAATAAAATCAATTGAATCAAACAATAGAAGTTTTTTTTTGTCACAAGTTGCATGTTTTTATCCTAATTCAGGAATCGTGAGGTGGCTATTGAATATTCTTGGGCTGTTTTTTATAAGTTGTATTTTTATTTATGATGTCAGCCATCCACTAAATGACAGTCCAATCTAAACTTCTACAGGTCCCATTACGACCTTCAGCAATGAACCAGAGTCCACACCATAATGAAAGCTGTAAAACGCCCCCGAAATAAAAAATGTAAAACTATTCATAAAATTATCAACATTATTTTATCTGGTCTTTGCTTTACTTTAATACTTGTTATAAAACAATGGTGATTGAGAACTTAACATAAGGAATGGCTATTCCATCGTTGTTGAAGGCCTTCTGAAGACCTCAAAATTTTGAACTCTATGAAGCTTCTCGTTGAGATGTGGTGTGTCAAAATGACTCTTCACCTTCTTTTTTTCATATCTAATTCAGAAATTGATTAAGGTATTTCTACTAACAATGATATAGCACTTAGCAAGAGTTATATTGCATTTTGAAAATCTTATTATATGAAAAATGTGTAATAAATTCAAATCTGAACCAAATTAATATCTTTCTAATATTTCATGTACCTCAAACACATGTCTGTCTCTTAATGTAGCAGATACCCTGGATCTGAAAATAAATATGATAAACATCAAATTTTCATAAAACTTATTAATTGAATGTTACAGTTGTATTATTCCATTATTTGCTGAAAAAAAAAACAAACATTAGAACATTTTTTAAACCTGAAAGAACATGTTAAACTAGTAATATATCTCTGATGAAAACAACAATGCCAATCAAAAAATAAATGTAATTTTGCAGTTTTTCAGTCAATATCAATTTAAATTTTCACTGACAGGGGAAAAATACTGTCTACTACCAGTTTCACCTCTAGGAGATTTAACAAATACTGATTATCAGTTTAAAAGCCTAAGGAACACTGATCAAGGAAATAGATTTCACAAACAATAAAGGATGTCTGCAATTACAGGTACTTTAGTTCTTGTTTTCAAATAAGGAGAAGATAAATAGTACCAATATCAACACATACTTTCCACATGCCATATGATGTTCATGTTCCATCCCTAACCCTAGCACCACGATACCATGTGACTGACCCAGCATTTTCTGGGCAATGGTCAACTTCTCACAAGCAGCAGCATATTCCTCTCTTTCTTTAATACTTGGTTCTCTGAAATATAAAATCATAAATTCAGTTTGTAAGAACCTTATTTAAAAATTGCAGAAAGACAAAAATATTTAACTAAAACCTTTTCCAGCAAAAAATACAGTATCATAATTTTGACATTGTAATAAGAATAGTATTATTTTATTTCAGTGGTTATTCTTTTAATAATTTATCAGAATAAAACTGTAAATTTGGAAATTATTGGGCATGTTCAAATCACGACAAAAATGCCAGTTGTATTTTTTTCAACTTTTCAAAAATTGTGACACTGCATAACTAGAAAATTTCAGAATGCAGGTTCTAATCATTGCGATTACTATCCTGTCACATTTAAAGCAATAATTAAAACATTGCAATAATTTCTGCAGTTACATTATAAAGGACCGATAAATATCAACGATGGTTGTACTTTATTTGGATAAACATCTGCATGTGTGACAAATATAACAAGAGAACATGTCATTGTGAGTGTCTTTAACTACAAATTAATGTAGGACACTTCATATTGACATTCCAAAATGCCAATAATACAGGCCAAAAAGTGGATAGTAAATTAAACATTGCAACTGGACAAAATTAAAAATCATAAAATTTCTTTCAAAACCAGATAATTTGTTTGAAACATCAACAAGTCATATAACTGAAATCTCTAAAGAACCACGGAATAGTAATTTTTAAAGCAAAAATACTTACATATATCCTGCTATATTTCTGATTTTCTCTTCTCTTTCTAGTTTGTCATTAAAACAGTGGAAGTATATCAATAAGTGCATCAAAAAGTTGTCAAATTCTTCTGCACTGTAAACATAATAAACAACCCATTATTCTTATCTATTATATTCTGCATGACAAAGACATTAAAACAAATAAACTGTTTCAACAGCTACTTTAAAATCAAACTGTTTTTGAAAAAATTAAATCAGCAGATAAATTTCACCATAGATGATTGTATGAAATTGAACCTGAGGCTCAGAGAAGCCTGTATCACTCACCTGATAGAGACTCCTCACCGAGTCTTTCCAAGAAGGTATGTTGTAGAGAAAAATTGTGGTAGAGGACAAGTGACTCAGTAGTTTCACTTAAGATTCTACAGTGAATTTCCCTTGAGTTCTATTTTAGAAGTTTGGCTGTGGCAGACAACTTAGTTGGCAGGCAGGGATGCAGAACATAATTTTTGGAAGACCATTTAAAATAACTTTCTTATAGGTTCCTAGGCTAAACTTAGTCTGGCTGTGGCAATCATCATGGAATCTGCTGGAATACATGACATAATTTGGTAGAAGACCATCTAAGGACCACTCCATAAAGTTTTGTTATAATTGACTCAGTTGTTACAGACAAGAAAACATTTAAAAAAAATCACTCATTTTTAATTTTAAGAACTGTAGCCATCTTGGTTGGAAAGGAGTGATGCGGTGATAATTTAGATAGAAGACCATGTCAGGACATTCCATTCCCATTTTATTGGAGTACAATAAGCTTGACCGTGGCAGCCATCTTGGTTGGTGAGCAGATATGCTGGCCACAGTTTTGGTAGAAGACCATGTGAGGACCATTCCACCAAAGTGTGGTTGCAATTGGCTCAGTAGTTTCAGACAAAATAATTTTCAAGTAAATTTCCCATCAGGTCCGAAGTTACAAACCATCTTGTTGGTGAATGGGGATGCCAGACAAAATTTTGCTAGAACACCATGAAAGGACCATTCAATCAAAGTTTGGTTGCAATTGGCTCAGTATAGTTTCAGACAAGTAGATTTTTAAATATTCCACTTCCTTTTTCTATATATAGTAATGGAGGCTATCTTGAAAGGCTGGCAGGGTTGTCAGAACAATTTTGGTAGAGGACCACACAAAGACCATTCCACCAAAGTTTAGGGCAAAGTGTTTTCAGAGAAGAGTTTTGATTTTTTGTGATGGCAAAAATACATTGCATTTATAATGAATCTAAAATCATGCACAGGTTATGAATTTGTACTCAATTTTAATAAAAAATACAAAAACTCAGACAGCTTTGTAATGTCAAACCCATCAGATCCATGGTAAATTGAAAGTGAACTAAAGTTTTGTTTAATAATTTAGCACTTAAACTCATTCTCTTATAGATTTTTTAGTTTAAAACTTATCTGCTTATTTTAATATCATTGGGTATGGCACATATACCATTTATACTTTGTACTTGTCCAACAAAAATAAACAAAATGACACAAAGGTTATAAGAATCAAGATTTATTGAACTTACTTATAAATGCCTTCAAATGTGATTGGAACATTTTCTCCTTCCAGTAAGGATCCATGTGCAACTTCTGAAATGCAAAAATGTACAAAATAACCATTTTTAAAATTTTGTTTTTGTAAAGTACAATTCCTCTTGATCAATCAAGTCAAATATCTCATCAAATGATCTCATAATACAATAAATTCAAGATTTTTCTTAAAAGATCTTTAGAATGTAGAATGTATCCATATCAATGTGGTTATGAAGAATATTCCCTCTAGCAATTTTAACAGTTCTTTATACAATTTTCAGCACAACAGGCTTAGGTACAAATCAAAATAATGGACTTGTATTAAGTTTACCTTTCACATCATCAAGAGTGACAGTATCATTATCACTAGAACTCTTTTTTGGAGGTTTTGGTGATTTTGGATGGTTTCCCCTTTGACTTTTCCCTCTCATACCATGTGATTTAGCCACACTAGAAGTTACCCTGTCATAATAATCAAATGTCATAAATTAAACCAATAAATGTGTGGTTCAACAAAAATATATACACTCACAAACATTATTGTTACATAAAAAAAACTTTATTTTTTAACCCAGTAATGATGAATAACTGCGCTGCATACTTTCCAATGTAAACTATTGTCAAAGAAAAAATGATATACAGGTATTGGAGAATACTACATTTTGTATATTGAATGATAAAAAATGCAATATTTTACCATTTTCTGAGTCATATAAACATATGGTTAAAAACTGAAACTGACAAATTATTTCTGCATAAAAGCCGATTTCATTAAGCCTTAAGATTAATTTCAAAGAATTTGATGTACTGTGTTATTTTGAATTCTATGACTAATTTACCTGTCATTTCTCTTATTGCCTTCTTTTGCTCTTTTATTTTTATTCTTGTCTGCATTTGGGTTATTACTGTTGCAAAGAAAAAAAATTGAAATAATGTTAAACATTAATATGCTGTCATATAAACTCATGTAAATACAGTTATCACAAAGTGAAATTACATGAATACCATTGCTGTTACCTGTATTATACATGAATCAGAACCTTCTCATACTTAAACGCAATATAAAGCCTGGAAATGTCTTTCACTGATGAATTTGATAATCCCTTAAACCAGAATTACCAGTTTAATTTTAATCTACTTTCAGATATTATCTTATTGCAAACATAAATGCTTTCCTTATATTTATAAATGTATATATCATTAAATTAATTATGCTTAAACGAGCAAAATGACAAACTTTCAGCTAAGTTAACATACCTTCAAAAAAGACAGACATATCTAACAGAACACAGAATTTATGGGATAAGTAGGAGATGCTCAAATGTTTGAATTAACAACACTTAGACTACTGTAAGTATATGACTACAACTATACTTCTAAAAGTATTCATTTCAAAATAATAATGTAAAGTATATATTTAACATATGTTGTACATGAATGCTTTTTTGGTGATGCAGTAATACTACATGTTTACCTGACAAATTCCAACACAGGCTGGTCACCATCTGTTCTGAATTCAAATTTACCACTGGAAGGGATGGATGGCATTGTTAACTGAAAGAATAAAATATCAGAACTATCTCAACTTTTGAAAAATTGTAAATACTTGGATAAGTGTATTCTATGGGATACCCTAACAGACATTTAAAACTTCATTTTCTTTTGTAAAAATTTTATCAAGGTTTGTTTGTTTTGATTTGTTGCAATTTGGCCTTACAATATTGGAACATTCTTTTTCATTTGTATTTCTGTTTCAATGTGAAATGATATCAAGTGTGTTGTGCTAGTTTCTGACACTTGGGCCAATATGTCATCAGTTTGAGATGGGTAGGAAGACCATTCGAGTGAATTTTAAAAAAAAAAATTATTTTAGACATAAATCTAATGAGGAAAAAATTAGAAAAAATTACTTAATATTTATTTCCCTAGATGTGACCATATATTAAAAAGTGAAGATCGTTTTCTTGTTAAAAAAAATAATTTTGGTACTACACATGTAATGCCTAATTTTGAACAATTTATTTAACTGAAAGTGGCATTCAAGGAAAATCTGCAACAATACTGAACTTTTAATTCTAAATGCAAAATTATTACCAAACATATGCCTAAGAATCTAAGTTCATGTATAATCTGTATCTTTTTTGATCATCAAAAGAGTAGAAAAGTTTAGGCCCATATCTAGCCCAAATTTTAGATTTTATGACACAACAATCAGTTGATGTGCAAATTCCATTTAATAACCGTTTTTAATAATTCATAACTTAAACTCATAAGGAGAAAAAACACTTATTCATTTCTTTAACATTTTCAACTAAATTCGAGAATGTTGAAATTTGTATAGCCCTTTTACTTTAACTTTAACTTGGCAAAGACCATATATACAATGATTCGTACATGGCTTGGCAATCAACCCACAAAATATCATAATAGGTTTAAAATCTTCTAGTGAAATGCTGTCTCCCATGGTGAACCCCCTGTTAAAAAATGAAAATTTTACTTCCTGGAAAGCTTGGTTAGTGATGTGTTGTTGGAACATGCTGCTAAATGTAAAATCACTCTTAAATCTGATCAAACCTGGGCTCAAATTCATCCCAAGACATCATTCTTTCAAATAAAGTTAATTCCCTTATTATAATTAAAATTCATCAACCGTTCTTGAAAATATGGCATACTGAATGGGACTTTATTGTGTATTTTAAGCACTATTTTTGCGTGTGTTCTGACTTTTGGGGTGAATTAGTGTTTTGACACCGTTATAGCATGAATACTTTGATTATTTTGACAAAACAACAAGGCACGTTTGACTATTTAAATAAATCTAAATTGATGTTATGCGACGGACATGACAAAGATCAGAGATAAATAAAGTCTTAAATTATTCGAATAAATGACAAAATAGCAATATATGTTACTATCGAAATCGAACGTAATGAAATTAGAAGATTTGCAGTTCATGTTTTCCAATGCAGTGGTCTATGCAGCAAAACTTACTGGGTCCACCCTTTCAGCTTTGAAGATGGACTTTGTTGATTTTGCTTTTATTGATACTGATGCCATTTTGTTAAATTCTGTAGTTATAAAATGTATAAAATCAACAGTGGAAAAAATCATCCATTTTGAAGCGATCCAATGGCAACAGTATAAGGGAGACAATCGAAATTAAGGGGAAGTAACTCTAAAATTTTCCCGCGTTTTTGTTACAAAACTTAAATTTTTTTTATATTATTAGACTAGAATATTAGCTTACATTGAGTTGATATTACAACAGGGTCTTTAAGTTATATATATATAGTCCTTGATTAAAACAAATCGAATTAATACGGATATTTTTACGCTTAAACGGGGACGTACAGACTTGGACAAAACTATTCAGACGATTGTACAATTTTCTAACATTTCATCAGAGACATATAATACATTTATATATATATAATATTGTATTATATGTCTCTGATTTCATGTAAAATAAAAACCTTTCAAACCAATATTACGAATTCATTTGTCAAAGAATTTTCATGAAATAACCACAGTTAAAATAAGACTTGTCTACAGTTTCTTTTAATCATTTTTAAATTATTTTCCTTTAATTATTATTTTTATAATAACATTTCAAACAAAAACTAAAATTTTCCACTGAGTTTTACAGAGAAAAGGGAAAAGACAAAACGGGAAATGGGTCAGACACGAAAATATCTCGAAAACGTAACATAGCTATATACATATACAAATATTTCACGAAAGATTGATTTTCTTTCAAGAAATATCATATGGAAAAGTGAGTGAAAGTCTTCTACCATTCGCCTGAGATTAAAAAGGACCCATGCAGCATTCGCTGAAGATTTTATTGTATTATAATTGTTATGTGAGTTCAGGTCTGCCATTTTCTGGCATTGCACGATAAAATTTGTGGGTATCCACGTGTCGCGATTTTTTTTGTTAAACAAATGGGCTGCATTTATTAGCATGAATTATACCTACCTTAAAACCATTTTAGATGCTAGGCCTTCGGAAAATTTTAAGACGGGGCTTGACGATCTGGTGCGAAAATGGTTTACTATACTTGGTGCGCGGGGTTTTCAGTAATGCAAGTGGGTTTATGGTTTAAAGATGTGCATGTAGTTTTTTTTTCATTTCTCAAAATCATAGTTTAAGATTCAACGACAATTGAAATAAATGTCCGAAAACCGTGACTCTATCAAGAATAATCATTCCGGAATTGTAAAAAACATGTGACGGCATACACTTGTACAGTCATTTGGTACATCTAGAAAAGAAAAGAGCATATTACAGATTAATTCCCGCATTGATAATAACACTATTTGAAATAATCTTTTATGTTTTGCCACAAGTAATTGAAATGTGCATGTATATGTTGCTGCATGTGATCTGAGACTACTATAACAGTAATCTCAGCTATGATGGCTAAGTAATGGAATTTGGTAATTTTAATCCCCCATAGATTATAATATTAAGTCCTTACAATTCCATCTTTATGTTATGATTTTTAAAATTAATTCGTGATTTTAGGTATTACCACTTTTTAATTCACCCCAAACTAAACTCCTAACAGCGACTCTTATAGAAGAAACTAAATTGTTTTACATGTTCTTTTATACGAGCGGTCTCCATCTTTGTTAAATATATGTACATTTTAGTGGATTATATTAGGAATAGCTTCTCAGATTTTCTCAACTGAAGCCAGAACCACAAATCAAAGTGGCAAACGGCTTAAACTTACCTCAATCTACATGCATAACTTTCTCATCTTTCAAAAATAAAGTAATTAAATTCATTCTTTTACCTGTTTCACCATATTTCTCTGATTCATGATTTTAAAGTAACACTGCTGAAGTTGTCAAGTGTCTGTCTATTGATTAGTGTATTTTGTTATATAAACTAGATTATTTTGTTGTCGGAACAATGTTATCTTATTCAACTATCTGTAAAACAGATCAGATCTCATTGTTTGATTAAGTAGTATCTATGCTTTAAACAACATTCTTCTTTAGTTTATCTTGACAATTGTACTTAATAAAAGAGCAATACAAGTCGGTTCATTTCATATCCATGCAGTTCAGTTTACATGTAATTAGGTGCAAAGTTGCGCAAATATTATACTGTTATAAGTGGGCTCTGAAATGTCTCGTGCCTGCATTGGAAACAATATGGACTGTCGATTTTTAAAAAGGGATTCGAGAAAGTTATTCACTCCATGACGTATAAAATATAAAATATTAAAATAATTTTTTTCAGAAATTTATTACAAAATTCTCAGTTATTTGTACAAGAAAAGTCTATTGTTATGTATATAAAAAAAATTCTCTTACATCAAACTTGAACTCACTTTTCATGCCTCCTTTTTACATATTTATAATTGACTAGCCACATATGTTTTATATAATCATTGTCTAAATGGTGTTCACCTTAATGGTCGAGGAATTGACTGTCTTGCGATTGACATTTTTTTCTAACACAGACTGAGCCGGTTTACCAAAGAAACTTGATATTCTTTGCAAAGGTGCTTAAAACTGATAAATCAGGTAAACATCTTTAAAATAATTTTACTTTCAATTATAGTATCAAAGATTGTGTTAATAATTATTAATATATTTGGGTATAAAATTCATATCATGTGGACTTTTTTCACAAGGGAAAGAATATTTAAGTGTAAAAAAGGATATTTGTAATAAATCTTTTAAGGCTGTTTTCAAATTGCAAAGAGTCATATCATCATCCAATCCAAGTACATGTATCTCCAATACTCTTCGTTTATATGATCATACATATACAATTAAAACATTCTCGTATAGAAAACAGTCACGTAGCTGTCATCGAAGCAGCAACATGTGCTGCCGAGCAGGAACTTCGACCGTAGTACAACGTGGAGTGATGAAGTAATGGCCAACTCCTTACATCGCCCTCGACGCAGTGACCCACTGGCAACCAGCCCTGCTGCCGTGTGTTGAGGTAGGACGCGGCCATGAAAATCACTTCACAGCGGAACCGGTCTGCTCTGTTCGGCACGTACCGTGGCCCTGAAAAGCGCCGTTGTAGTTCAACAAAACCAGCAACTGAGTTACAAAAAGTCATCAAACCGACGCCATTTATATTCAACGACAGTTCATATCAAGTCGAATAAGAAACAACAACTCAACCTTGCCTCCTGACCAAATTATTCCAACCAACGTTCCAACGACAAGCTACACACTCTTTTGTGGACCGCTTGATTCATCAATTTTCTCTATTTCTAAAAAAGATTAAGGCCAAAATTTACCTCTTACTTTTCCTTTTTTTTATCATTGTTGCGTTTCAAGGTGGCGGCTCCCTGCACCCTGGATCCGCCCTGTATGTTGTGTTTCAATGGGGCGGCCCCCTGCGCCCTGGATCCGCCCTGTACTACAGGTTGCTCAAATGCCTTCAATTATGGACACATGTCCACACCCTACCACAAGCTGTTAAGGCGCCATTTATTTTAATATATATCTAAAACATTTGTTAGGATTTGACCAAATGGAAAGTGACATATTAAAAGATGCAAATATTTAGAAAAAGGAGATGTAGTATAATTGTCAGACTGCTAATCAAAACATTGTTTCAAAATTAAACAACACAGAATGTTAATTGGTTGTCATCTGTTAAATTTATTTTACAAAAAATGATGTCCGGCCATTATTCGGAAGTTGAATATAACCAAAATAGTAATAAATGACTTATCTAATAGTTTTATAGAAATCTTTAGAATAAAACTCAAAAGATACAGAGGAAAAACTTGATACTTATTATAAAATTTAAAATGTTTCTCTCGGAATAATATTTATAATATATATTAAGGTGTTTAGTTTGAGAAGGACCTAGTATCATGGAGTAATATATATAGTATATAACTCCCAGTGTGTATCAAATAAGAATTAATGAGTGCACGTGAACTTAAAATTACAAGGAACGATTTCAAAGATTAATATATGTGAAAAATGCTCTTAAAACAAACTGAGGACGTCTTTCTTTTGTTAATAATATTAATCATAACTGCCAATGTTCTAATACGTTTAAGAGAAACCATATTTAACCTTTCCAAATTTTAGAGATTTAACAAATAGGGAAATGTTTAAGTCCCGCCTTGGCCTCAGTTACTCATTTTTAGCTCACCTGGCCTAAAAGGCCATGTGAGCTTTTCTCATCACTTTGCGTCCGTCGTCCGTCCGTCCGTC
>JAULBM010322778.1:2678-13437 GCA_032357055.1 Geukensia granosissima | reverse complement strand
ATAAAAATAGGAGATGTGGCATGATTGTCCATGAGACAGCCACCCACCAAGTGACAGTAGAATTTTAACTTCTGTTTTGATAGTTGTTGATACTAACAAGGTAATAAGCTTCTCAACCATGATACCTTAAAATTTTTGTCATTTGAAAAATTTGGCTGTTCTTAAGCATTTTTCAAACTGTTTGGAGCAAGTAGAATAATTTACAATGAATATTTATTCCTGTTGACGCCTAGATAATAAATGATTTGTTTCAAGAAGGAAATAAATTGCAGGTGATTCCTTTAAAATTACAACTGTTACATTACTGAATTTTTATACGACTGCAGAAAAATGTGGTCATTTTGTGGTATGGTGCTGTTGTCGAAAGCGGTGTAGTTGTCGGCGTTGCCGTCTGTAGACAGGTTGGTTTCCGCATGATAACTTTTGCTCTAGTTTAGCAATCCTTTAAATATTTTAGGACATTGATAATTGGTACTAGATGAAGGTTGGTATTGATTTTGGGTGATTTAGCCCAGCCATTCTTTGGGGAGGGGCCAGAAGGGGATTTTTCCTTATTTGGATACAAGATTTCTATTTCTTGTCCAATTTTGATGGGTTTTCTTCTCTGTATTCCCCATGAAAAAGTCAACATAATAGGCCACAAGCGTCATGACTTTTCTCTTACTGTTATTGATATATAGGGGGTCCTAAAATGGCCATGCCCTAATTTTTGGAACATTTTTTATTTCTCATCCGATTTTGATGGGTTTTTTTTGCAAATGATTCCTTATGCAAAATGCATTAAAAGTTACCCCAAGCATTTTTTTGTGAAATGTACCTTTTTTGTGTAAAAGGGTCAAAGGGTGTAAAAAATGTGATTTTGCAGGAGATGTGAAATTTTTATTTTCATCCGATTTTGATGGGATTTTTTGCATTTGATTCCACTCAATGAGAGCTTACAGAAGTATATCAACAGATTTTCTCTATCTTCTACTGTTTTATAGCTACAGGGGGTCACAGTAGTGGGGGCCGGGGGAATTCAAGGTCGTTGGATATGGAAAAATTTTATTTTGAATTCAATTTTGATGGTTTTTTTTCCAAATGATTCCTCATGAGAAATGCAACAAAAAATACTTCAAGCATTTTTTTGTAGCATTTTCAGATTTTTGTATAAAAGGGGTCAAACCCTTAAAAAATGTGATTTTGCAGGAGATAAGAAATTTTTATTTTTCATCCGATTTTGATGAGGTTTTTTGCATTTGATTTCTTTCAATGAGAGCTTTCAGTAGTATGTCAACAGATGTTCTCTATCTTTTGCTGTATTTTTGAGTTAAAAGGGGTCAAAGTATAGTGGGGGGAGGGGAATTCAATTTCGTATAATATAAAAAAAAAATTATTTTTAATACTATTTTGAAGGTTTTTTTTTCAAATGATTCCTTATGCAAAAATTAACAAAGTGAAACCAGTTTTGAGGAAAATATGAGTCAAAAAGATCTGTTTTCCAGTCTTATCACTGTGTCCAGCTCTATACTGTGTCAAACACATTACTGTGTCCAGCACATTATTGTGTCCAGCAAATACTGAGTCCACACTTACCCAAAGGGTCTTTTGTTCACCTTTCACATTTCAACGTGCTGGGGTCATATCATGCTGTGCTTGCGAAGCACCTCTGTTTTTCTATTAGACTACTCAGAAGTGTACATATAAAAAAACTCTTGTTGATGATGAAATTACAAGTTGGGCAAACAAACAATTTATTTCTTGAAAAGCACTAGCTCATCAGGAGATGTGACTTCAGCTGTTACTGTTTAAAATAGACAGCGGCAACTTCTAAAATAATAAGTCCAATTGTACTGCTGAGATTAAAAAACAGGGGCACGTATGAAAATCGGCAAAATCTGGAATTTTAACAAGTCATGTTTGAAACGGTTAATGTTTCCGCAGTAAGAAGAGCCCTAAATGAAGGATTCTAAATCACCTTTCCTAAATTAAATTTCCTGTGTTATCAAAATGCTGTATGTTTTCTATCAGTATTTTCTGTTTTTTAATCATGTAAGCTCGGTAATATAGTGGCAGATTTTGGGGGTGCTTAAAAATTCAAACAAATTGAAAGTGAGGGGCAGATAATAAAATGAATGTGGTTCTATGAATTCAGGAATCATTTCCATCTTTTATTATGGTACATAATAGACTGATGATTGTATGAGATTTTTAATGATATTCTGTTTCATATGGGTGGCAAAATTCAGAATGTCCATTTCATAATTTGCTATTCTCAGATTTTTTTGCAGTATGAATACATGGTAGTGGAGATTTCCAAAACTGTTCAAGGAATGTAAATAGGTCTTTTCAGTGGAAAATATTTCCTCCCATGAGTTTAGTCTGTCATTAAATGAGTAACAAGTCATCCATCTGATGCATATACTAATTCCCATGATTCCCTTGTTCAATTGAATTATGGGATATGATTGACAGAAAATGGCAATTAAGTGCAATTGCTGGTCTTTGTTTATTGGACTTTGCAGGTCACAATTATTGGTTTCCATCTCTTATTGTTTTCAGCTTGTCACATTCAATGATTTGAATTGTTGATTGGTCTATTTTATTGGAATGGCTTTCTCTCAGATCTGGTCAATAAAACAGAAATAAAAGAATTTGAGAAAATAAATAAAAATATTTCAAATAACCAAATTTTTCTATCTATGTAGAACCATCTTCAAGTCTACCTAGACTGCATAACATACATTAAATAGATTTTTTAAAATTCTGCCTAAACCATGAAGAACTTGAAGTTTTTTTAATTTTTCTCCAAGACATTTTAAGCTGATTCAATTTCAATGTTTAATTCCAAATAGACCAGTGGGAATTTTTATCAGTAATACAAAATTGTAGACATTCAGAAGAAAAATGACCATAATTTATTGTAATTAAGGTGGTTTTCTATAGTAAGATGCAATCATTTTGAGTTTTGTATAGAAAATTAAAGCCGTTTATTTTCCACGGGAAAGAGTGATCGGACAACCATAAAAATGAAATCTCCAATTTCTTTAATCTTCTCATTTATTTGTTGGAATGAAAGAAGATTCACGCTAAATCTAATCATTCAACATGAGAATTACCATTTTCCGATTGAGAATTTTGACCATTGTTGCTGCAGCGACAACCGTTTATTGCACTTCTAGTGACTCATATCCACAAGTGTGAAACCAAAAGACATTTGAATGTCCGTCATAAATCTTGTCGCTAATGAATATTACTGTGATATTATTTTGAAGTTATGCAATAGCTTCAGATCTAGTTCAATAAAAGGAAAGGGTGGTGCTATTGTTGGAAATTCAATATCTGAATAGCTGTATTTTTGTTTATATCTGAACATAGAAATACATGTACGTCAGTTTATCAGTTTTCTGATTTTATGGAGTCTGAATCAGCACAAATAAAATTTATAGAAATATAAAGAAACCATTCTGCCCTTTCATAGAACAATGGCTAAATTTATGAACACGAAAGGCAATAAATAAATAAATGTAATAACATGCCTAGCCCACTAAATTATGGATTGTTGTTTGAAACAGGGCTCATAATGGGACCTGTAGAAGTTTAAATTCTACTGTCATTTGGTGGATGGCTGTCTCATGGACAATAATGCCACATCTCCTATTTTTATATCATATCTGAAAAAACTGGGTTCCTGTTATAAGTATGTATTCTTTGGGTTTGGATAATTTAAATGCGACTGTTGCAATGTGAGGTTTAAAATCTGACTCATTGTGTTTTATAGAAAAGGGATTTGTGGTATAATTATCCATGACAGTCATCCAAAACCTTAAAATCTCAAACTATTATAATAATGTTGCAGTAAGGCCCTCAATAATGGACACATGTCCACACTCTGCCAAACATTACTGTCAAAGGTCCCATAAATAAAATGAGATGATATTCTAATATAAGAACTATTGGCCAAATAAGTAAACAATGCAAAACAAGTAACACTAAAACATAAAAACAAGTTTTGCAGCAAGCTACCCATATGTTGCTGAGAATTTTAACATACAACGAATAAATAATATAAAGAATCATGAAAAATCACCATGCATTAAAAATGTATTTCTTATACAAGTCTTTGTGAAAATTTCTTTAGTTCAATGCTTCAAATTTGGCTGACACCATGCTTTTATCAATCCCATAATCCTTTACTGCAGTTTCTGACTTGTTGTTTTTAAAATTATCATGTATGGGTTGCAAATGTGGAAAAATCAAATGTACAATGGGATTAGATTCATTGTAAGATTATGAAAAATATTTCTATATATATTCTTGATGTCATCAGTTGAATTTCTGGATGCATGAATTTGGTGAAATTTTTTAGCTGTTTTTTTCAGAATTTTAAAAAGATCTTAAAATCTTTGAAAAAATTTGTTTCAGTGTAAATAGATGAATTGCCAGTTAGTGCATTTTCCAGCAAAACCTTGACGTCACAATGTAAAATGACGCCATTAACACTGATTGACCTGAGGTCATTTGGACAATTTCATTCATGAAATGGAATGTGTAATACGTCTATGATTTAATGTAAATTTGATTTAAATTTCCACTGGACATTAAAGCATCACAAAAATTTAAAAAAAAGATGATTTGTAAAACTACAGATTTAGTAATTTTTATGTTATACCCCAGTACATATGTACATATGTCAATTTCACAGTATATGTCTGATTAATTTGATATTTGCTCTGAAGCATTATCAGGGTGAGATGTTTATACTTCCTGTTTGCTGGAACGTTGGCATCCATGTCCCATGGACACATTTCTATGTTGTTTTTGGATATTATGTATTGGAAGCACAGAAAACATCTTTTCTTGAACCTGTTATGACTATCGCATTGAGAGTTGGGAGTCATAAAAATGTCTCAAAGATTAACCAAATAAAAACCACATTGTGTTGAATTGATAACTTATTGATGATCCATGGTCAGTTAATGAAGTACCAATGGTCAGTTTATTATTGTTTGGTCAATAAATGACCAGGAGATCATGCTGAATTAACATCAAACTAGTAATGGCCATTGTAAAAACAACTGGACGAAGATTAGAAACCCTTTCAACTTCAAGCCTTAAACAACAAGGGGATATAATCAAGGAGGAACTAAAATTGGAAGAAGGATTTCAGATTATGAGAACATTCAGAGAAGGCTTTCATGTTTCAGAAGAAAAAAATGAGATAATAAAGGGTTGGTGGTTTTGGCTGTTTTGAAAAAAAAAAAGTGGTATCAGTTGGGGATATATTTCTTCCTTCCATTCCAGATCTTGTACCATTTAATGTTTTACTAAGTCTTATAATACTATACTGTGCAGAATTTTAAATGTATGTTTTTCTTTTATGAAATACTGTCCAGATTGGAAAGAAGGGGGGTTTTGAATTACAATGCCTTAAATACTAGTGTAAATAACACTGCTTGAATTTGTACCTGCACAAAAAGGTAAGCCCTTGTGGCAACTGGACAAGTTTTACCCTTGTCCCTCCAAACACTCGGTCAGATTTGTCAAAAGAGTTCTAAACTGGTGTATGTTGGATTGATTTGATATCTGAAGCATTATCAGGGTGAATTATACCATGTCTCCTTTTTAGGTCCGTAATAATAATATATCTATTTCCTGTTTGCTTGATGGAGGGCATTTATGTTCAATGGACACTTTCTCTATATCTACAGTTCACAAATAGAGTTTTGTATGAAAAACACTCTATTCTGACCTCCGAGAATGCTGGTGAAATTCAGATAAAGATGAAAAAGCTGGAGAAACTTCACCAGCTCTGGAGTTTGTTACTTTACACATGTAGCGTTATGTATGAAAAGCACTTCACCAGCTCTGGAGTTTGTTACTTTACACATGTAGCGTTATGTATGAAAAACACTTCACCAGCTCTGGAGTTTGTTACTTTACAAATGTAGCGTTATGTATGAAAAACACTTCATCAGCTCTGGAGTTTGTTACTTTACACATGTAGTGTTATGTATGAAAAACACTTCACCAGCTCTGGTGTTTGTTACTTTACACATGTAGCGTTATGTATGAAAAACACTTCACCAGCTCTGGAGTTTGTTACTTTACACATGTAGCGTTATGTATGAAAAGCACTCTAGCACCATGATTTAAGAGGTTTCTTGACAAATTAGAGAGAGTCTGAGAAAAATCACCATCATTGAAAATTTTAATGCAAACCTTTCTAAATAGAAAATTACCAATATTAAATAAATATGGAAAATTAAGGTATGCTATATGTACATTTCAAGGAGTAACCTCTCATCAGTAGCATTAGAATCAAAACATAGGAAGTCAAAGATTCAAACATAGCAAAAGAAGCACTCAAATCTAAACAAATCGAAATGGAATGCCAAATCCGACGGCATGCAAAGACCACTACTAAGAGCATTTCTTTCCGAGGTTTCCGTATTTCAGCGTTTTAGAATTTTAGCAAATGCAGTAAATTTCTGTAAAACATTGTTTAATAAATTTCATGTCGGTTTTCCTACGTTTTGGTTCTAATACTACTGATAAGAGGTTACCTTGATTTATTCGTAAATAAAACTACAAAATTCACAACTTGGTAACGATGTATTTTAAGATAACCTTGAGCAGACACAATCTTGCATGCTAATGAAATTCATGTAGCATTGTCAGTGTAGCTGGTTACCAAGCATGACTTCCGGTACAATGTGCTAGTGCCAGTCAGTAGTGAACCAAGAGTTATTCTGGCCCATAATTATATATTTTAAAGGTATGCATTACAATTTAATGAAACAAAACAATTTATAATCTGATAAAACATGCATATTGTGAATATATATTTTAATTAAGGACTATCAAACTTAATAAATGCAAAAGGAAAATATTACTAAGTACCTGTTTGACATTCGCATGGCTTCAGCCTTCAAGTGTTTTTTTTTAACAAATTTATAGTCATTACAGTACTGCTTGTATCTAAACAACATTACTTAATATTTTTACAAAAACGATATCTTTGACAAATTTCGCCCTAGTACAAAGTAGTCATCTACTCAACGTCCTACTTCCAGCTATAAAAAGCGCAGAAATGTAGTGGAAATGCACATATTCAACATGTATGATGCATGACACACACACATCTGTTACCCATGCTTTATATATAGAAGACTATTTCTCACTCCAAAACTTTTTGAAATACGTCACAAGACTGCGTGTTAGTTGAAGAATTATTCTATTAAATTTATTGATAAAATATCTTTGGGGAAATTATATGATTCGCGGAGATAATATGTATTAAGTTCCATCCTTATTAACATTATTGTCTTCTGTGTGTATTGTCATTGTGAGATTATACTCCAAAACATTTGACATGCTCACCTTAACCATGGACACGAAATATCTGTAGGTATTTTGGCAGACATCTGTAAATTGAGTATATGTTAATGAATAGGTGGCAGGATATTTTTGTCTATGTTTTTGGCAGACTTCTGTAAATTGGGTATATGTTAATGAATGGGTGGCAGGTTATTTTTGTCTATGTTTTGGCAGACATTTGTAAATTGTGTATATGTTTATGAATGGGTGGCAGGATATTTTTGTCTATGTTTTTTGGCAGACATCTGTAAATTGGGAATATGTTTATGAATGGGTGGTAGAATATTTTTTTGTCTGTCTACGTGTTTTGGCAGACATCTGTCTATTGGGTATTTTTTGTCTGTCTGTGTTCTACATATATTACAGTTCATCATTGAAACAGAGGACAAGATGCTGACTTCATTAATCATTTCTTGCAGTGTCCATTTTCAAAAATGAAAAAAAAATACATTTTTTGTTTTAGATTATCAAAGATATACATTTTAAAATTTCAAAATCCCAACAAATAACTTTAAAGTAAAGTGAATGTCCACAAAAGCCTACCATAACAAAGGTATTAGTATTCAGACGGATGAAATTTACTATGAAATTTTGAAGACCTAAATCTTCCTTCGGTCATACTATAGTACAAGTATCAAGGTTAATACACTTTTTTGAAAAGCGTTTGCAACACCTATCATTTTGTGAACCAATTTCAAAATTAAGTCAAGTTCTTTTTGGTCCATAAAAGATTTTTCCATGCCTATTTATAACCCAATAAACATATAATTTACACATTTAGATCTTTCAATTCGGAATCAAAAGTCGAAATTTATAGAAAAAATTATCAATAAAAATAAATAAATTTGTTTACTTTTGAGCTCAATGACGTCAACAAAGCGAGAAACGTATAAATCTCTTGATTAAATGTTATAACTAAATTAAAACAAATTTTATCATTGAAATGTCTCACAATATCTAACGTCGCCGTGTCTGACTTTTAATATTAAATTGATTTGACCCTTTACAAATTTTAAAGGATCATTTAAGATACGAATCGAAAAGTAATTGATCGCTTTTAGATAATCAATCACAGTAAGTAGGCCAGTAGCTCATTATCAATATGAAATGATGTATATAATTACAGCAATTGAGTTGTAAGAGTTTGTTATGTAGACACTCGGCAAATTACACCCGTACACATGCACGATGTAATATTTTCAATAGTAAATATGCAAAGTTATTCTTCTGTTCTTTTGGGTCCTTGGATGTCTTAAACCAAATTATGCTTTTTCGCGATAAGAATAGTTTCCAAGTGCAGTTATATTTGGGAATTTTCCGCGGTGTGAACTCAGAACAAAAAGCCTGTGCATAATTGTATGTCTTGGACAATTTTTAGATCTTGTCATTGCAGTGGCTGAGTATATCTTTGATTGCATCTTCCACACACCCTGCATACCACATACCCAATGAACAGGCTAGAGAATACAACATGTTTAAATCATTAAAGCACGGCAAAAGATCAAGATACCTCCTATTTATAAGTCATCCCAAAAAGTCAATCCAAAATTTATTTGGTACATCTTCGGTACTATTTTGGGGAATTAAAAGGTGTTCAATTCCAAAGTTAACCAGAAACAGAGCTACTGTCATTGGACTACCCAAGTTTCCAGAATTTTGTCTCTGCATGTTATATGTATATATAATTATCAAATGGCCCAGTTCCGTTATTTCCAAAACAATTTAAGTGCAGCGTGCATTTAATTAAGAAGGGACATGTGAAAGTTTATCAGGCTTTTCAATTCACAAAGAATTAAAAATAAAAATATGAACAAGGAATGTTGAATATGCTTAGATATACTTTTTGCAAATCATGATGATATATTTGAACATGAAAAGCCACGCGTCATTCATTAAGAGTAACCTAATTCCAATAAGTATTATCTTATTTTCATAACATCTTTAACTTAAGATAGACAATGTAGCAACGGTAAACACTGGTGGTATTGTTGAGCATTTCTTAATACCGAGATCTTTAATGTTATAAGTAACAGAAATATGTAAACCAGTGGGCATATTGTACCCCTGATAATTGTTGTTATATTGACAAAGACAAATACAGACCTTTTTCAGATTCACACCTATTTGAAAGAGTACTTGTCAATTCTGAAGTAGCCATTAATTGAACATGAAAGAAATATTCAAGGTAAAAAAAATCACGACTTAAATGATACAGATGCATGTAAATGAAGGCCCAAGCCAGCACAGCATGTGTAGTCATGATCTTGTCTTTTACGACATAGATCAAGGTTCTCCTACTTGACTTTCATAAACATATGTTTTTGCAAGTTTCTATCGGTAGTATCGCAGCGTGTATGAACCCATGTTTTAAGGAAAAGAACATTGTTCGCGGTCAAAAACAATGCTCTGCTCGGATGCTACTACCTCAGATTTGAGGTAAGCATGTCTTTGAGAAAACACAGAAGAACATTTTGTGTATATGAAAACAAATATAAGAAGTTTGAACAGATGTATCCTAAAAACGGAATTAAATATGTAAATTCAAGCCTAGAAATTTAAAGTTCGCAAAATTGATACTCAAATATAAACTTTTAAACAAAAAAACCTCAAAATACCTAAATTAGCAACAACCACGTATAGTAGAAAATATTAAGATAATTCCAGGTTTATCATAAAAATATATCTATAAAGACCATTTGTAGTACGTTAAAATAAGAACAAATCAAAGAAACTACAATGATACTCACTGTACAATTGCATCTATACAAGGTGATCATCAAGAACATAATAACCAGGCTGCTGATTCAGCAAAAACCATCTTAATTATTTAAATAATGAATATTTTACAACGTTGTTCAAGACGAATACTTGGATCTGTGGTAACATTATCACACGTAAAACAATTGTTTTCTTAATCAATTATTTACCAACGTGTTGTAGTCCCTAACAATGACACAAGGGCTGAAACATGTGCTGTTAGTATAGTCATTTTTAATACTAATGTCACTTGCTTTATTCCGGGAGTTGTAGTAATTAACTCTCGTTTTTTTTTGTTTCCTAAATAAATTTACTCAAAATACGAAATTACCAATGTTGAATAGATATATAAAATTTCAGTATGCTATATGTATATTTCAAGCAGTAGCCTCATCAGTAGCATTAGAACCAAAACATATATCTTGTTCCGCGTTAGCATGTAAATTAAGATGGATTAGGCTATTGTTTTGAATAGTTTTTGGTGATGCTTTTGTTAATGGTTTGACATTTTCTAATGATGTTCCTGTTGTTTTTGTCCGTTTATTTCTGTACTCGTTAAGTAATCGATGTAAATTTGACAGAATACTCCCAACTTTCAATCGCAACAGCTATATCCGCCCTTTTTGCATCATACTGATATTCT
>JAULBM010322767.1:0-13438 GCA_032357055.1 Geukensia granosissima | reverse complement strand
ATCTGTGGCAGCCATGTTTAGTTTCAGATCAAGACAAAATTAGGAAACTTTATAAAGGTACCTCCACTGATGCTCAAGTTAAAAAATTAATCCATCTGGCAAAGCAATTTCAGGGAAGAAGACTTTTAAATGTATCAACCAATCAGAAACAAGAATCATCCATGGCGACAATTTTTTTGTCTGATCTAGACAACATGAGGAAACATCATAAAACAAATTCCATAGATGCTCCAAATCAAATATTCATCCATTTAGCAGTTTTAGAGAAGATTTTCAAATGTATCACCCGATCAGAAACTAGAATCGTACATGGCGGCCATGCTTTTTGTCCTATTGGTACAAAACGAGGAAACTTTATAAAGGACCTTCCATAGATGCTCCGTATCAAATATTATTCAATTTGGCCAAGCGGTTTCAGAGAAGATTTTTAATGTATCAGCCAATCAGAAACAAGAATCCTCCATGGCAGCCATGTTTTTTGTCAAATGGGGATGAAATGAGGAAACTTTATAAAGGACCTTCCATAGATAATCCATACCAAATATTAATCCATTTGGCCAAGCAGTTTCAGAGCAGAAGATTTTTAATATATCAGCCAATCAGAAACAAGAATCATCCATGGCGGCCATATTTGTTGACGGATAGGGACGAAATGAGCAATCTGTATAAAGGACCTTCCATTGATGCTCCATACAAAATATTAATCCATTTGGCCCTGCGGTTTCAGAGTAGAAGATTTTTAATGTATCAGCCAATCAGAAACAAGAATCGTCCATGGTGGCCATGTTTGCTGACGGATCCGGACGATATGAGCAATCTTTATAAAATACCTTCCTTAGATGCTCCTTACAAAATTTTAATCCATTTGGCCAAGTGGTTTCAGAAGAAAAGATTTGTAATATATCAGCCAATGAGAAACAAGAATTGTCCATGGCTGCCATGTTTGTCGATGGATCCAAACAAAATTAGCAATCTTTATAAAGTACCTTCCATAGATGCTCCATACCAAATATTAATCCATTTGGCCAAGTGGTTTCAGAGGAAAAGATTTTTAATGTATCAGCCAATCAGAAACAATAATTATCCATTGCGGCCATGTTTGTTGACGGATCGGGACGAAATGAGGATACTTTATAAAGGACCTTATATAGATGCTTCCTACCAAGTTTAGTTTCATTTTGCCCAGTGGTTTCAGAGGAGGAGATTAAAATGTGAAAAGTTTACGGACGAAGGACGCCAAGTGATGACAAAAGCTCACATGGCCTTTGGACAGGTGAGCTAAAAACTGGACATAACCCTCCATAAATACAACCACTTTCTTAGTTGAACATTTATGATCCTACTTGAATAAAAGTTTACCAATGGAGACTTCTAGATTTGTTAATTCTTCTGTTTTTCTCGTAGTTGGAGTGCAGACATTTACCCCATATCTTTTCATTTTCAATGTTGAATAAATATAGGGAATTTTTTTATACTATATGTATATTTCAAGGGGTAAACTCTTATCAGCAGCATTAAATACAAAACAAAGGAAGGCCGAGATCATAACATTAAACGAATAACTGACAGCTATACAGATCGAAATATGACGACAAATCCAGAGGTAGGGAGAACTTCTTGATGCAAAACACTTCGAAGTCATTCCGTATTTTAAGTGTTCTAAAATTTACACAAATGCATCAAATTTCAGTTTAAACATTATTTCATATCAGACAGGTCTAAATATTTTCCGTAAAATCAATATTCAGTCAATTACAAGGAAGAATATGTCTGACAATGGGGCTAGTCATCTTAATTTGCCTACGTAGCATGCGTGTTGTACGCTTGCAACTACATGACAAGTTTCATTTAGATATCTATTACTTTTTCTGAGAAATAATATGGACTTAATTTCAACAATTACATAAATTTTCGAATTCTATACCCATGAAACTTCATAACAAGTTTCATATCGATTTCAAATATGGTTCCTCATAAGTCAAGTGTAGAATACCGATGTGAGAGATTAAAAGTGCATAGTCCAAGACATATTTGAAACAAAATAAAAGATAAAACGAAAAAGACTTGGAATCAACGATCTCCTTTACAAAACAGAAATGGGATCAGGTGCTCTCAGAATACCACTTTCAGTGAAAAACTGAATTTTCTAAGCCTAAACCTTTTGTTTCGGGTATGGCCTTTGGATTACAAAACTTTTTTGTTGGGAGGGGAGGGGGATTGAAAATTTAAGATGGCAACAACGGCAGACTTGGTTTGACTATAGACATATAATACCATTTATATTTCTCATAGGAAGACAGTTTGTAGGTTAATCTCCCAGACATTCCTGTAATCCGGAGTAATGAGTCTTCCCTGGAAGACATGTGTCCTATGCTCTCCATTTGCCTAGTAAGGCAAACATTGTAGGACACAGGTTAAAATGGGTGGTAGATACTACATCCCTACATAAACAATACATAAAAAGTGAGGTGAAATAGTTAACCTACAAATACAAAAGTTGTGAAAGTTTGGTAAACCACTGTTCACAGGTTAAGTGGGAGTATCAGAAAATAGAAATATAGGTTTCGCGAGAGTTAAATATCGAGAGTTGATTAGTGATATACAGTTCCCACCAGTTTTTCTTATGATTAATTTTATTTTGTAAGGCTTATTTTTTTGTTAGAATGTGTGCACAGAGTACATGTAAATGAGGATATGGCAGAGCGAAACTTTACTAGACAGCAAATAGAAATGTCCCCAAAATTTAATTGATCATAAGATAGGCCAATCAATTGCAAGTATCGCTTTATCACTAATGACTCCTTATGTTGATTTAAATGAATGGTTAAGGAGAAGTAGCAGACTTCAAATAGCATCCCATTTTTTCACTGCATTTGCTGACAATTACAAATATAGTTTTTCTGGAAAAATAAAATAGGAGGTGCAACACACCCTATTTAGGTAGGATTACCACTTCAAACCTGAAGTCTGAAATTTCAAATCATTTGATTCCCATCATAAACCATGACAACCACTCGAGATGGGTTGAGCATACCCCTAATTCTTGGCCTTCAGTTTTCTGAAAACTGCTTTAATCACCAACCGTAGATCACAACCGTAGATCACACGATTTTCATTAGAAAATGCGCAATATGGTTTAATATGATGTCTTTAGGGCTTACTTTTATTTGACAGCTCCTGAAATAAAAAACATTACTATTTTATAATATATACAGCTGAGTAGTGTAACCTTTGATGGCAGAATTTCTATTTTATTCAAAGGTCCAGCTCTATAGAATTAAGTTTTCTCTGACCAAGTTTTATTGGTCAAGGTTTTTGATGGTTTTTTGACAAGGTCAATAGTTAAATGAAACTTTGATAAAAAAATCTGACAGACTTAGACTGGATATAATCTCAACCTGTTTTTCTTGAAACTTTGATGGGAATTAGCCAGCCATTCAGAGTTGATAAGAGTCCAGACTTGCTAGTGTCAAGGTGAAATTTTGACTAAGTTTTCGTGCTCAAAGTTTTCTTTGACAAATGTTATGATGGAAACTTTGGCAGTATAACCAGGCCTTTATGCAAACATTGATTTTTATTTAGATACCTGAACATATGATCAGATGTAAACTAAATAATTTTTAATGAAGGAAATGATGTAACTTAATGTTAGTGGGAATGGTCAAATCACAGCCCTTAGTAATTAAAATCTTAAATGCAGTTGTTCTAATTCAGTTAAGGCAAATGAAGAAGTCGAACAACCAATAGTTTATATTTTATGAAGGTTAAAAACATTATTTATATGTATTTAAAAAACAACTCTATATAGCAGTTAAATATATATGTTCATTAAACATGTAAAAATTGTAATCAATAACATGAGATGCAAAATTTATCTCCCTCAACACAGATTCTATAGACGTATTACACATTCCATTTCATGAATGAATTTGTCCGAATGACCTCAGGTCAATCGGTGTAAATGGTGTCATTTTACATTGTGACGTCCAAATATTTGTATAGTGACGTCAAGATTTTGCGGGAAAATGCACGTACTGGCAGTACGTCTATTAGAACCTTAAATATGTGAACTATAATAATAACCTTTTATTCTCAGGTACACCTTTCCTAATCGCTATATTTTACTCTAACCATTGTATTTTAATGATGCACATTGTGGGTCCTTACTTGGTAATAAAGCACGTTCTATTTATATGTTTCCTCATCAGCATATAACATACCAATGCAACATAATATGAAACTATGTCTTGTACAATCTAGACTTTAATCTGCTACTCAATCAATTTATATACATGCTATTACAAAAAGGTTAGCCCAGCTTACATATAATACAATATCCCAGACAACTCCCTCTTTTCCTATTTCTAGTATAGTTGTTTCAGATATGGGACAGTATCAAGTGAAATCAATAATTTTTTTTGTTAAATTTTTAACTCACCTGATCAACCTTTTTTGTTTATTTTATAAATAAACATAAGGTTTTTATTTTTCCCTCTGTAATTTTTGTGGATTTTGCCAAAAATAGCAACAAGGTTTTTCTTATATTACAGCTAAATTGAGATACCTTCCTGCATGGTAGACAACTCTTGTGAAAACATACAATTTACTGATGCAACCAGAGTTACAAAAATCATGAACTCCAACTTTTCATGTAGTGGATTTTGCAACATTTTCTCTCAATCCAAAAGACATCTTAATAAATGAGAAAACTGAGAAATTTTACGTTTTTTTTAAATTGATAAAATAATAATAAATAAGTGATAAAATTTATCACCATTTATTTATCTTCAAAACTACAACTGCAAGGCAGTCTTAAAATCTATTTTGAAATACTCATCCAATATATTTGTCATATAGAAAAAAGGTGCAATTATCAAAACATATTTTTCACACACAAATAAATATCAGAGATATATGGCTAAAACAATTTAACAGGTCTGAACTTGGTTCAGTGATTACTAACATCCTTAAATTTCCTTGGTCCATAAAAGAAACAATGTCAGGCACTATTAATAACAACAATAACTTATACTTTGGCTGTAAGTACTGACAAATACCGGTACAATTTTAGCATAAAGCAGATGTGATTCTAGTAGACCCAAACCCTTGTTAAAGCAAAATCTTTTTAAAATCTGGAAAATCTTTGATTAATCTTTAGGAACTCTTTGGTAAAAATATAATGAAATTTTTTAATGGAAGATGGAAATGGTCTAGAATGTTCTGACTGTTCATGATGTCATAAAGGAAGAAATGGCTCTGCCAAAGAAGAATTCAGATGTTATGTAAAACAAATGTGTAGAACCTCTGGTGTAACAACACTATTCTATGATAGGAATTCAAAGTCAATAATGTGTTATTATCAAACTGAGTGGTTACTGTCATTCGTAACATGTGTTATGTTAGAGACTTTTGCCAGACAAAGACAAAACTAAGTATTTCCTGGTGTGCTTTGATTGATTAGTTGGACAGTCTATACAATTATCGAAAGCTTCACTTCTGTATAAAATGAAGACAATAAACAAGTGTGTATTTGTCATGTTTGTAATCAATATGTGTTTAAAAAGCTGAATCCTAAATCTCTTTCTTCCCAAATTCATAAGTGTTGTCTTCAAAACTATTTGAAGGTAAAAAGGGGACTATAAAAAGTATAATAATATGGATATACAAATACATAGAAATAATTCTTATAAAAATAACATCATTTAACACTTCAATTAATAGTGTTAGGTATAAAATGCAGATATAAAAATACATAGTAACAATTCTTGTTAAATAACATCATTTAACACCTCTAATTAATAGAGTTAGTTATAAAAATAGATATAAAAATACTTATACTCTATGTCAGGCTTTTGTGGAGTGTGATTTTTTAGCTATATTAAATTATATGTGCGTTTCTGCCTATGTATTTATTTTTAATCAAAACAAAGAATTATTCCACAGTTAACAGTTTAAATTTTGCATTATGCAATAATGTTTTACATACTATTATCTGCTCCTGACTTTCTTTACGGCGATTTAACATTGAGAGTCGGCCATCTTCATTTTTGGCGGGAGCGCTTAAGTTTGACCTAGATAGAATAATTTTTAAAAATTGCGCACATTTCTTTTCTTCGGACTTTCTCTCGCGATACATATAAGAAGAACTACTTTTAAATTTCCATTCAGGTGTGCCTGAAACCATTTTTGCATTTTATCTTATCTTAGTTTAATTACTTAATTATTACGCAGCATTGACAATGTGTACTCCCGGTCTCGCGCTAGCTGGTGCAAAAAACCACTTCCGGCAAACAAATGGCTGATTTTACAATGTAAAATCCCTGCAGAGAATTAAAAACTCGGCGCAACTTAAAATACATTGTGATTGCTAAAAAGTATTTTTGCAACTTGCTTGCACTTTTTTCAATCTACAAAATAAACACTATTTTATAAGAATATGGCACACAGTTTTTCTTCCATAACCTTTTTACCTGTTCCAACAAACTCTGACATAGAGTATAGTAGCAATTCTGATTGAAATAAAATCTCTAATCAAAGCACAAGTTCTGCACAATACAAGGTATGAATATTAATTATCGCAGAGTGTGAGTGTACAAACAGCCCCTCCTCTGGGTTTCAACGTTGTGATTTCTTCAATATCAAACGATTGATTGGGGTCCATCTCAAAATTAAAATGTTGCATTATTTTCACCAAGATGATTTTAGATTCAACCTAAAAATATTTAGAATGAATATATAACATTAATATGATTATTTGGATTTTTGCAATCATTTTTCCTATCATTTTATAAAACTAACTTTTCAAAATGCAAGGTAAAAAGCTCCATTTGGTCAGGGGATTAACAATTAGTATTTTTTGATGAAGTAACCAAAATACATAAGTTTTAGATTTGTTTGTGTGAAACTGACAGGGAACCATGGAGGAAATGTGCATCTAACTGGGCATTTCTGATACAATTTCTTTTAATTTTCTGGACTCAATCAGGATTGCATTCCCATGCTAAAAATGACCAAAAAAATATTCTCTCTGTGACAGTCACAATTGTGATAATCTGTGAATTTTGACCAGAGGATACAGTTTTACACCAACAATTGGAAATTCAAACATTGTGGCAGATCGGTTTACTTACAGAAAATCACATGTTTTTAAGTGCATTAAAAGAAATTTAAAAAGTGATTAACAATCAGAGTACAATAATATCAAAGACAATAAAAGTTCAGCTGACTTTGATGGACGACCTTATTTTTCACATTGGGTTGTCAAACATTATTTTAAATTCAAGTGAAAATTACTCCATTTAAAAATTAGAAAAGCACACTGTTAATACAATGAAAATTGTATTTTCTACAACTCTGATAACTAGTCAACCACTCAAATTTCTTGACCAAGGATAAAAAAATTATCTTGTATGTAGGAAAGATGATTATTAATGGCTTACAATTTTGTTTTGATTGAAAATATTATCACATCAAGAATACAAATAAAATTCTGCACAGTATAATGTCCACAAGGTATAGAAATTAGTTGTCACACAATGTGAAGGTACAGACAGCACCTCCTCTTGGTTTCGATGTTGCTATTTCTTCAATTTCAAAAGACTGATTTGGGTCCATCTCAAAATTAAAATGTTGCATTATTTTTACCAAGATAATTTTGGATTCAACCTAAAACAGAACAGAAGGGAAAATTATATTATTTATGATTATAACTTTTTAGGTATAGTTTTGTACAATCACCACCAGTCTTTCTAGTTTTGCAGCTAATTACAATTTGAATGGGTAAAGGTACAGAAAAAAGTTCTGAAATAAGAATAATGTATCTATCATTTAACCCGACTGCTTCTATGAAATATCTTGACCAGAAATAGTTAAATGAATCAAAATAATTTCAGACTGTCATCATGCAAAATTAAAGTTGTTGCTTGGTTTTCATAGAAACTTAATTTTGAAATAATAACCTGCTACAAGCATATGTCATGCAAAATGAACCCTCTCGAATAGAAATCAGTCTTGAATCTTGTACATGTATTTAAATGATCATAAAATAAGGGAAGTTATATACCAGATTTATTCTAATGCCTTATTTTTAAATATTTATTTACTGGTCCCACAGATATTAAAATTTACAATGTATTGAAGTAATTTTGGTATAAAACCTAATTTAAGAGCACTTTTCATTACAAACTTCATAAGACCTGGTACAATCTGAGTTAGATCATTATGGTTTCTCAACCTTAATAACAATGGATGTAAAATATTAGAAAGTGTTTGAACAACAATAAATAATCATGATTTCTTATTTTTATGTTTTGAAAATCTAATATTTTGGTAGACAAGAACTCTAACTACAAAAAGTAACTAAAAAAATTACTAAAGGTAAGTACTGTGGATTCATTTATTTTCATGGTTACCAATTTTCGTGGTTCAGCAAAAAATCATAGTTTCGAGGATACTGAAATTCGTGGTTTTGAAAATTTCTAATATTCATATTATGTAAAAAATGCACTTCGTTGGATACTTAAAATCGTGGTTTGACAGCATCCACGAAAACCACGAAAATTGGTATCCAACGAAATATAATGAATCCACAGTAACCTGTAGTAGCATTTTGTACAAAAACCAAATTGTCTGGATCAGCGTTCACGAAATCAGCAATGCATTTCCTAGATTCTTCTACTCTTAGCCTCAAATTTCTTCTGAACCATAAATCTGGATTATCGTGCATTTCATGAAACAATCTGTAATTTGAATGGTCATTTATAGAGTCATATAGTTTATCAATTTTTGAGATAGCTAATTTTTTTTTTATTTTCAATAAACTTCCCAATATGAACTCGAAATTTTGCTGAAATTCTAATGTTTTTCATTTTTCTGATTGTAAAAATGTCGCGGTGGTCTTTGCGGCCAGGTACACAAATGTTTTGGTACCTCTGGTCAAAGGGTATTTACACCACTGGTAGCGTGGTCAAGGTTAACTGTTGGTGGCATAGCTAAGGCAATGTTTTGGTGTGTACTATAATGGTTTAAACAATTAGTTTGAAGTATTGAAACCTTTGACAGATACGATTTGCATAACCAATAACTAGTCCAAATAATTATGACGTCTTGGGATGATTTTTTATATTTGGATTTTTTCTATTTTCATCCCTGCGACCGAGTTATGACGTCGATGGAGGATCGCCAAGAAAAAAAAATTAAAAAAAGATCCGAAAAAGACGTCATAATTATTTGGACTAAACCAATAACCAAGATTTGTTAAATTTTATAGTAACACTTTAATAAACAGTGGTCAAGCGAATTTAAAAATACATGAAATAAAATATACTCCCCAGAGCAAAGTAAAATATTCAGAAGCCCCCAAAACCCGGTCGTGGGAAAATCATGTTTCTCGTAGTAGTCGTAGTAAAAATGTATAGATCAGATAAAATATGTAAATATAGGGGCGTACTCAAGTCTGATTGACGCTGGTCTGGTTTGTAGACTGTGGGTGGCGTCGCTATGATTTGAGAATAGGCAAAGTGCGACAAGAAGCCTTGGTGTGTCTTTCATGTCTAGCAGCCGACCCTGGTTTATATACCACTTGCTCACAGCCCGCCGTTGTCGTGGGATCGGTGGGTAAAAAAAGAATCATTGATTGGTTCAAATCGCTAGTTCATTGGGTCAACCATGTCATTACGTCACGTTTGCGCACTCGTCGTAAACATCACAAATAGCGGAATATTGGCCATTGGGCTTAACTAAGCCTCACATATACGAACATGGAACCATATTATTCATTTCCCTAGCGTAAATGAAACATATGAATATGGAATACTAAGGCAACACTGTCTACCTGACAGAAAAATATATATATATTGGACTTTGCATGGTAGTTAAAAAAAATATGCTGTCACCTGCTAGAAAAAACTAGATGTTCGAAACACCTAGTGATCTGGGATTAGGTTGGGTGGATAAGAAAAGAAAAAAAAGAACCGCGTTATCTCCCAAATGTCATGGTAGGATAAAAAATTTTTGCTTTCCTTCTCACAAGAAAAAAATATTTTGTCAGGGTAAGGTTTGGAAAAATTTTATGAACACTATGAAAATCTCTGCCCGTCCATCCCCCCCAGATAAGAAAATGGCTGTTGCCTAAAGCTGGGAATAGGACTGGACCACCCTGCTCAAAAAGGGAGAAGAACTCTGTCCTAATGTCCTAACAAAACCCAGTACTTATCCCAAAATATTACAATAATAATTACAATAAATATATAAAACAACATCAGCACAATATTATCAGTATATATACTGTTCATAATGTCCATTATAACACGTCAGTGGACAGTGAACCGAAAACATCAAAAACTTGCAGTGAGATGAAAAGGAAAGTAGAAAGAGACGTGTTCACTAACACACCAGAATTATAATATATGTGTACAAACCTACAGCCTAACCCCTAACTGCGACAAAATTATTGTAACTGCAAACCTGACTTCCCTTTTTCAGACCATCTGCGTTACGATTTCAATAATAATGATTTTTCCTCTAAAAACCCATTTGCAACAATGATTTAATCTAAAAGGTTTTTAAACAAGTTTCACAGTGATATGACTGGATAGTGATTTCTCCGATTTCATATAAGAGCAATAAGTATGATAATTAAGAACCAAATGACTTCAACCTTATCTTGAACAACCATTTCAAAAATTCAACTTCCGTTCTTCGGAAATAACGTCTCTCTGAAACGGTCCATTGATACAGTTGAACTCGGTCCCTCGATCTGAAATAGCTGCATCACAAAGAGTAAATATTAAGAGATGAAGGAAAAATGGTATGATTGTCTATAAGACCGTTATCATAACTAACATCTACAAGTTGCCTTAAGGTCCTTAATAGAGAAATATCGGCACCATAAGGCAGGCTTCAAAATGCCCCAAAATAAAATATAATTATATTCGAATGTTATAAAAATTAGCCACAAACGTATTTTATTTAAATTAAGTAACACTTAAACAAGAAAACAAGACACATACTGGATAAACGTGTCCTGGTTTGGATCAGGTAAGTGGCGATATTAAACATGTTTTTGAACGCCCAAACCTACCCTAACTTATGACAGTGGCGAAACAAAACGAATAAAAAATGCATTATTTAACTTTTTAAGTTAATGCAAAGTACGAAGACAGTTGCAATTTCAACAAAAGATTTACCGAATTACTTTTTTTGAAAACACGTTTTCAAATGTAATTTATTCGAGCAGTTTTTTTTTTTATTTGAACACTTTAAATAGTTTTAACTTCCTAAAGGCGCTCGAACTTAAAAGCGAAAAAAATACCAATATATCTAATTTCTTTTAGCAGGTTTTCGCCCCTCCATTATCCTATCAATTTAAATTTGTCCCTAAGAACTCCGAGTAACCGAAGTTATACCATATTTTTTTTACCTCAACTGTTCTTCTTGTATCCGTCTTGGTACAGCTCCATACGATCCATGATTGACAAAAGTTACATCATTTTTTAATGTAAATTCTGTTTCACGAATTTCCTTTCCGAATTTAATGACTGAGGACATCGTTGTACTTGTATGTACTTGGTAATGTATTATTCCGAATAATAAAATACAATTCCTCCTTGTAGGGGTGATCCGTTGGTAGTCCTTGGGTGCAGACAATCCTTTTTAGAAAGACAATATAAAAATTGTAAATGCAAAAATCAAAACGGATTTACCGAACTTAACTCTTGAAAACTGTATCATCTTTATAATAATTAGTTTCACCAAAGTTTGCAACTCAACTGGTCTAAAAGGTTATGATAGTTTTTGCCTTCACTTGGCATTTGTCGTCTGTCAACATTTAGTACTTTATCTTCCCTCTGCAACAAATTTTATTGGAATGGTTCTTGAATTTAGTTTATGTCTAAATTATGTCCGGACTCCCCAAATACCTTTCAGGATGGCTGCTGTTAGAAAAAATAGATAAAGGGGAGTATATTCAAAAATTTTCTTGACTAAAACACTGGGCCAATTGCAACAACTTTGGGAAATTCACTATAATTCTTCTTCTCAGTAACTATTGAGCAGACTCTAAACAAACATTAATGGAATGGTCTTTACATCGTACTCTACCATAATTATGTCACGCACCTAGATTGCCACTGCAGGGGACTTGGGACTTAGTTCAACATAAGACCCTATGGGAAATTTATATTAAATCTTCTTGTCAGAAACAACTGATCCAGTTTCATTCAATTTATTGTGGAACGGTTCTTCTGTGATCCTTTAGCATTTCCGACAGTCACCCAAGACGGCCCCCACAGCTGAAATTATTTTATCATATATATATAGGACTTTTTGAAATTCTCTTAAAAGTCAACATGTCAGAAACTGCTGTTTACAATACAAACAAAAAGTTGGTGGTCCTCTTAATAAAATATGTCCGACATAATCAACCATCATCAACGAAGATGGCCTCCACTAGCTAACTTAGTTTAACAATGGACCGTTTGGTAAATTAACTTAAATTCTTCTTGTCAGAAACTAATAAACGAAATGCAACATATATTAAATGGTCCTTTAAAAGTCCTTTACAAAAATGTTACCGGCCTCCCAGACCTCCAACCAAGATAGCCGGCGCTTGCGAAGCAATTTTGACATAGGAACCATCCGTAGATTTACTTTAAAAAACCTATATATAGCTATTGCCTAAAACTTCTAAACGTCCTCTTATAAAACTGTGTCCGGTATCATTACCCTCCAACCAAGATGGCCGTCACAGTCGAACTTAGTTTAACATAGAACCGGGAAATTCACTCTAAAATCTCTTGTGAGAAACTACTGACCCAATTGCAACCATATTTAAGTGAAATGACCCTCTACAAAAGGTTTCCGTTATATCCTATCACTAACCAAGATGGTCGCCAATTTCAAACTGACTTAATCATAGAATCCAATCGGAAATACACTTAAAATCTTCTTGCCAGAAATAACTGTGTCGGTTACAACCAAAATTTGGTAAAATGGTTCTTTATTGGTCCTCTACCAAAATTGTGTCCAGAATCCCCGCTAAAAATCAAGATCTTAAAAACAGAAAAAATGTATATCTTAACATGATCGTTTCTGTTAAACTGAGCTAATTGTTACCAAAATTTTGTATCTCCTCAAAAAATTATGTTTTGCATCCCTGTCTGCCAAAGAAGTTGTTGTAAAATGTTGAATCAAATATAAACTAATTCATTTTAACAATAACACTTGTAAAACATAAAATGTCAAAAGAGAAGAGAGTAAAAAAAAGGAGATACAGATGTGATATGTGTGATGTTGCAGTTGATGTGTGAGGATTTTCTCTTTTACTCTGTTATTTTGTTAAACAACAAGGGATCTGACTTTTTTTATATACTAGTCAAAAAAAGAAACGTTACGTCCCTATGTATTTTCAATAGACTTTCAACTTTCAATGACTGTAACT
>JAULBM010322746.1:0-13440 GCA_032357055.1 Geukensia granosissima | reverse complement strand
TAAAAGAATCATAATGGACAAATCCGGACTACCAATAGCGGAAATCCGCTAAAAAGCGGAATAAAATCATCCCTGAATTATAAAATATTCCAGAAATAAACATTTAAGTGTAATTTTTAAAAATTGGACTTGAAATGCCCTCAGAATAAGATTTTAAATAAAATATATACAGCAACTAGCATTTAAGTGACAAATACTTCTGTACATGTAGTTGAAAAAGTACTCCTAAAACTTCAATATCATTTAAACTGTACTGAATTGAATGTTTAATATGTAATGTTTGTTAAAGCTTTACACTATGGTATAGTACCAAGAATGTTGGGCTACAATGACTGCAATTCTAGTACACATAGAAAGGTTCAAACTTTGCTGGCAATTTTTCAAAGAATGTGATTGCCACTGACTTTAGTAAACAAGCAAAGAAATGTTAACACAAATGAAAACCCACAAGACAAATAAAAAAAATTGCACTTGATAGTTCATACAATGTAGTGTTGTCAGATTTTTTACATTTTAGTTTTTGTTTATATTTTTATGGAACAATCTCCTCTGACAAGAAAGTACACTGACATAAGTAGATAATGATTATGAGTTCTGAGCACCTATGATACCATTCTCTAAATGCAACTAAAAAGCTGTTTGCCCTATACTACCGATATAGGGGAGATAACTTAGGACTGTTTCTCCTATGGGTCTTCAATCCATCATTCTGAAAACAAACAAAATTTGACAAATTTAGTGGTAAAAATAAAGTCATTGTCAACAGAAGTAAAATGTGTTCTGAAATGTTCAAAATAAAATACATGTTTTCATTTCTTGATAAAGAATATGAATGCCTATTATAAGGCACAATAATTGTAAACAAGTATTAAAAAATTAAACATTTACTCTTTTTTTGCTTTTTTTTTACAATATAAAATGGATCTATTGGGTATAATCATCTGATTCTAATAGATTTAAATGTTTTTGGGCTATTCCGTTTAAATGGATGTAGTAGGGTAGTGATGGTAATTTTATTCGTGGACAGAGTTCTTTAGGTGGTAAATTGTTAATTATCTACAACGATTTTTGGAACTTTTTTCTACACTCTTCACTCTATTCACTCTTTAAAGTTACATGCAAATATATAAGAGAACTCAATGTACACAATTGTATAGTACATATATTCTACACTAAAGATCAAAGTTGAGGCTATACACTGTATATGAAATTTTAAAATACATAATAACTACAGTAGATCTACTTAATAATAGCTACAGCTGAAAAAATAACTAACCAATGTTACATTTTTAAAAATAGAGAAAAAAATAGAAAGATATTGATATTAATATTTATTGGAAGCATGTCAAACAATTACAGGCTTTAAGCTAGAACTATCTTACTGACATATAATGGATGGGTATTCAAAAGAAACTCACAGTTTAGATCAGAAGTTTGCCTAACACAGTACTTCTGCCTGATGATAATTTACCCTTGTAAAAGAAAAGAAACAGGCTTAATTTTTTTTTTCTCAAATTTTTCACTTAAATCACCACTCCTGTAGAAAAACACAAAAATACAAATGTTTTAAAAATAAATTGGTTACTGGTTTAAATTATAAATTACAGCTCGGTTTGTTTCAAGTTCCAAAATTGACTCTAACAGACATTTATACTTACATAAACAGGATAATCATGTAAGACCATTCCATTAGCTCTACCGAATCCATTCTCTGCCTCATTCAGACGTATCATTAAATCGGCTCTCTCTTTACCCCAGGCTCGTGAATTATCTGCCAACTGCAATTAAATATTACTTATAAAAGTAAAATTTAAATTTTGCATGTTCTTTAAATAAAAAATCACCTAGGTTGAATAAATATGGAAAATTTTGGGTACGCTATATAAACATTTCTAGGAGTAACCTCTCATCAGTAGCATTAGGTCAAACATAGGAAGTCAAAGATCCAAAAATGCAAAGAAGCACTCAAATTCCAAACAAATTGAAATGGGAAGTCAAATTCGATTACAGGGACAACTAAGTGCAATACTGTTCCAAGCCTTTCCATATTTTCAGTGCTTTGGAATTTTAACAAATGCAGCAAATTTCTGTAAAACATTGTTTGATAAATTTCTTGTCAGACAAGGTGAATCCACCAGCAGAGGCATCAACCTTGTGGTTTCAAAATAAAAATTTCACAATTTAAGTATTTCTTTATATGCTTAAGGACTGAGAGATCTGCTTCATAAAACAGGGAATCTCTTAAAATATTTGTAATTGTTGGAATGTAAAGCAATTGGTAGCAATTACTTGAATAAGAAATTAATGTAAAGGGGAAAGTTTATGACTCAATATTAAATAAATTTGAAAATATAAGTTTTAAACTCAAAAGAGGATTTAAAAAAAATTTGAATGGAAGATTTACAACATTACCAATGTCATAAGCATTTTTTATGTATTTTTGATCAAGTGCAATACAAGTACCTGTCTTTCAAGGGAGGCAATCCTAGCCTCTGCTTTCTCTAAAGCTTGGTACATTTCAAACTTATCAGAATCATTTCCTGTGTTTGTTGGCTGGCTTCCAGCTGTTCTTAACTGGTCCTAAAATAAAAAGTATGTCCAAATGTCACAAGATATACCGTGAGCAAAACTCACAAACAATATCTCCTCTCCCCATCCCAGTTTTTCAGAGTGAATTATCTTCCCTTGGAAAAAAAAGAACCTTCCTTTATGTTAATCGAAAAGTACACATTATGTCTTAGGTTCATGTAAAGTTTCATAGAAATTCATTAAATGACCTAGGAGCAGATGCAGTGAGTGTAGTTCCTATAAACCACCAAACTTTGTAGAGGTTTAAAAATGTTTTAAATTGTTGAATAATCTTTTATAGGATCATAAAAATAATGTAAAATAAAGAACTAAAGCCAAAGTGTGAGGTGTTCATTTTTTTCATTTGTTAATTTTTATGGTTCATATTTCTATCTTCTTGTAGTGTTTTGTCCATGTAAACTTTTTTGACTGAATAAATTTTCTCTTATTGGTCTCTTATTTCTGATACTAAGTATAAGCAAGAAATCAGTGAATCTCTGAAAATCATTAATAACTTTATTTGGAGAATAAGTCTCATTGGTAAGATTTTTAAAAATATAATAAAAAAAATGTTTAGATTTAAGAAAATACAAATTTCTTATAGTCCAACAAAAACAGTCACTTACTTTGAGGTTATCTATTTGACTACGTAAATGCTTATTTTCCTGTAACAACGCTTCATTTGCTTCCTGACCAGCATGATCTGAAATTTTTAATGAAGAGAAATTTAAATAAAATCAAACTACTGATATATAATAACCATAAATGTTGGTAACCCGTACAGATAATAACCCAACACTTAAATCTTAATTAACAAGAAGCTCTCATGAGCTTGCATTGCTCATATGACTCCATTTTGCTTCCTACAGGATCACTGCTGTGAAGTTGGCAGGACTGTTGGACGAAATGTTGGTGGCTGATCAAAAGGATCATTCAAATTGGCTAAGCTGCATAAGACAAGCATATTCTAAGTGAATTTTCCATAGGGACTCATTTTAAACTAAATTCAACAAAAATTCCAACTAAGTTATGGTTGGACATGCCAAACCATTCTATTCATGTTTGGTTCTGATCGGCCAATTGTTTTCAGACAAGATGTATAGCTGACACATTTCTGTTTAGATTTTCAAGATTTGGTCGGTTACTACTTTCACTAAACTAGTTTATCCCCACCACATATCTCATGTGCCTGTCCCAAATCAGGAGTAGTGGTCATATGTTTGTCTTTGTGTTAAATGTTTTTTGTTGTATGTACATTTTTTTGTAATATTCAGGTAAGAGCAGTATTTCTTTAGGTATACATGAATTTTTATTTCGGACGATCTTTTAAACTTTATGCATAATATGATGTCTACAATTAATTGTCTTTTTTTACCTACCTTTTTGAGTTTTCGATCTGTCTTTATGTTGTTTTTCCAGCACTCTTTCCATTTTTTCTATTACTTTTTCTTGTGAACGACATGTTTCTTCAACTTTTTTCCATTTAGCACTTTTTTCTTGCAGTCTTTGTAATTGTTCTTTTTGTTTATTAAACTGGTGTTGCATATGTAAGTAATTCTTCTGTGCATCATTTTTCTAAAAAGAAATTGTATCTTCTTACAAAAACAGAATGGCAGACCACTAATTTAATTGTTTTTAAAAGTTATTGTACATTCAAAATATACCTGGAAAAGATAATCAATGTCTGAAGATATTGTTTTTTAGAAACAATGTGTCTATATTTAAAAAGAAAATCAAAACAAGGTTTTTAATCTTAATTCAACTAAATTCAAAAGAAAACATGAAATAACCCATAGACTTTTGCTGTTTACAGCCCAGAGTAATGCCACTAATAGCACACCATGCATGCAAATTTCTATTTGATTATCACATACTAATGTGAAAGTAGATTAATTTAAGCCTTGTCTTGATCCAGTTTTAAACATGACCCAATTCTGACTGGGTTAAGGCACAAGAAAGAGCAGATTTTAGTAGGGGTGAGCTTAACTTTCAGCTTGTTGGCTCAACACCAAAAACACAACAGGGCATTAACTGGTGCAGAAAGAAATGGAAAAGTCATCCAACACCAATGTCAAGTAAGATACTGGCCTTCCATAAATGACCCATGCCTTTACAGCTGTGACTTAACAGATTCAACTTTTTTTAAAGACATTTGTTTGGCTCTGTCATTTAAATAAACCATATCTGTTGTGGGCTTTCTTAGAACTGTTCTCTTTTAGTGCTTAAAAACACTTTAAAAAAACCTCAAAATTGTTGTATTTTCACTTAGGTGCTCCTTTTTTGGTACTTGATAGCCTCCAACAACTCCTGCATCTTCAACCTACCCAATACACTCCATGATCCCCCATATCAGCTTTACTGTAGTTGATATCTGACAGCAACAGTAGTCTGCTTATTTGTCCATAAATGGCATAAGTTTGCAAACATATACAAATGGTGCATTCCTAAACATTTATTCAGACGTTTAAGGGTGAAAAAACTTTGGACACTTAGATTATCTTTAGCCAAGTAAATAAATGACATTTACAATGTACATAAAAAATTTTCTGAACCATAAATGAGTTATGTGGTTATAAGACTTATTCTAAGGTAGATTACCTTTATAAGTTCATTCTGTAGTGTCTGTACTTTATTCTTATATGCCTTCAAATCATTGGTTTGAGAATGTAATGTCTGTTTCAAAGCAGCTGCAAAACAGTAAATTCATAAATAAATTTTATTCAAGATTGCAATACCAATTTAATGATAAAAAAAACACAACTTTTATTTTACACTATACAAATTGTATTTTTTATGTTTGTCACCATATAAATGGCTGCGAAAAATGTTTTATTGTAATCAGGTAATGTAGTAACCTTTGTAGAACTGTGAATACATACCTATAATTATCCCATAAAATATTTCCTATAAAATAATTCAAGGCTTGAGAGTATAAAAAAAAAATAAGAAAGATTTTTAAAATTGCAGTGCCCATTTTCTGATGTTCTACAATACATTATTTGTATTTTATGGTAATAAGCGTAACTAACAAACTAATAGCTTTAAATTTACTGATCATTATCGAAAAATTATGGTGGATTTTCTCTCATGTAAGCCTTACTAGTACTGTCTTGTATGAGCTGCATATAACAAATAAAATGTGATCTTTTCTGGTAAATTTTCTAATTTATGTACTTTAAATCCAATACTAATACTAACCATATCTGGACATTATCTCTGGCTTTGTTAAGCCATCAAGTTCTGCTGATTCTATCATCAGTTTGCTGGCGTCGTTGTAGTTAGCTAAATCTCTCCGTAACTGACCGTTATTAGCCTCCAGTTCTTGGATCTGTGCCCTTAGTGCCAATATATCCTGACCCATTTTATGAACGGCAGATCGATAATTTTCTAGTTCTCTCATTTGATGATCCATAACACTTAAAGATGTTTTATCTAAATCATCTGGTGGCCTGTGATGTCTACAATAAGAAGACATTGGTAATTAAGCCAGTAGATTTTCTCCTATGTGAAATATTAAAATTGACTTTGAATTATTGAACAGTATCTATTTGATTGCTAACACCTTACATAGAATTGGTAGTTATCTAATCTCTGCTATTGAACTGAAATAAAGTATCTTGGTTACAAGTTAGCCATTGTAAGGTCAATTATACCATTTCTGCCCAACAATATTGATATTGAACTTAACTGTTTAAGAAACGGTTCAAAGATAATGCAGGGACATTGAAAACCTTTAGTCAAATACAGACAAGACCATGGTCAAATAAGAATGGAAGAAAAATAAATAGTTTGAGACCACTTCCTTTGTCATTTGTGATGAGAATACTTCTTTACACAATTAAGTAATGATGATTCTTGTTAACATTCCAAATATATGACTTTTTATTCTTTCCACCAGAAATCCTTCTACAAAAAGAGGTTTGCAGCTGACTTTTCAATATAAGTGATGATACCTGTACATGACTTTTCCTAGATATCTTTTGTTTGTTATTATATTTATACATGTCATTAAATCAGTCCTGGCAAGAAACCACATAGTGAAATGTCAGCAGAATTTTATACTTTTTTGACATAGATAGGGATTTGCTTGTAATGAAGAGTTGATTGATTGATTGAATGTTGCTTAACGTCCAGTGGAAAATATTTCATTTTCATATTCAATATAATTAAAGGCGTTACATGTACAATCTTCAGTCAAAAGTATTCGGAACTTGTAAGATTTCCCTATTATTTCAACCAAAACTTTAATTATTTTTTTAAATTATTGGTCAACCATTTCTTGGTATACTTTCAATAATTTTGTACCATCAAATGCAAAATTTATTCAAGTTTATTTATTTATTTTGATTAATAACATTCTATAAATGCCTTTCTGAATAGCAGCGAGGTGAAGATTGTAATGTTGTTATTTTGGTTAAGCTGAATTATACAGTAAATATTTCGACTTAATTTTTGTTTTGTGTTCAACTCGTGAGAAAATTCAACTTACCCACAACATAATTATCCAAATTAACAAATGAACTGTTTGAAATTCTGCATTTGATAGTATAAAATTTATAAAAATTGACTAAGAAATGGCTGTGCAATAATTTTTCCAAAAAATCTAGTTGGTTGAAATAATAGGGTAATTTTTTCAGTTCCGAATACTTTTGACTGAAGACTGTATATTTAGGAAAAGAGCATATAAATTAATGAAGATGATGATTGCACCCTGCTTTCCATTAGACCAACACGCTGAGTGGGATTGCTAGTTCATAAAAGCAACAGTCCACATGAAGACATGCCACTTTACGCTGACACATTATTCTGACTCTAGGCCAATCAGTTTTTGCTCTCACTCCTAAATGTTGTGTACTTAGTGGAGAAGCAGCAAAAACCAATTTTAATGTCTTTGGTTAGCCCCGGCCAGGGATTGAACCCATGACCTTCCACTCTCAAGGGGAGCATTCTAACCATTACACCACTAAGGTGATGGTAATAATAAGAAAATGTCAAGTAAATTGAATATTCTTTGAGAAATTAACTTTTTAAAAAAAAAAATTAAACTTAAAAAGAGTGATAATTTCGTGGTTGAAATATTTTGTTGTCAACTTAAGAAATCATACTGTTTGTGATATAATCGCTTAAAACAGAAAAATTGTAGAGATGAGCATTGTAACTATGTAACATTTATTCTCCAACAATAAACTGTTTCAGTATTTCTTTTTTTATCTCTAATATTGTATCAACATAAAACGGCTAATACAAAAGCCCTGGATCAATTCTGTTTTTAATCAAAGTGTATTATAATGGAGTTTATTAGTTGTAACATGCAAGGAGTACATTAAATGTAACTGGGCTTTTTACCAAAACTAACATGATATTTCGACTTGGAATGTAAATAAATGTTTAGTTTATGTCTACTGTTTAATATGTTAATCCATTATTAAACCTTTTTATTATTTAAATATTTTAATCTGTAGAAAAATAATTTTTTTTCTCCTTTTTTCCTTTTACCTTCTGTATTAATGCAAAATATACTCAAATGTCTATTGAAATTTCTCAGGTTTAGTTTTATATTCTGGAATGTTATTTCATTTGCAAAAATATAATATCATGCAATATAATTAGTCTTTATCCAGTAGTGAATTGCAAAGCTTTTACATATGACTTAACTTCAGTATTTCTGTGTACAAAGTAAGGTGATGAGTAAAGCTTTGGCTAAAAGCTTATGCATCCCTTAGAGGTGCTGTTTTCAGAGCAAAATTATGGCAAAATAGAAATATTCAATTTTTTCCAGTCGACTAGGTGCATTAAAGGCCGTTTTTTACTCCAAAAATGCCAAGAATTGAAATTTTTTACACTTAATTAAAAATATCTCAAAACTGATCGTTTTGATAAAACAAGTGATAATAATTGTTTTTCTTCAGTCTTTGCAATGACCTTATACAGTCTTTCAGATGAAAACTTCAACAAAATTGATCAACTTAATATTTGGTACAAATACATGACTTTAACATCTTATTCCTTCCCATAGGTATTTTGTTGATCTGAAAATGTATGGATATATTCCAAAGGCAAAATAAGTGATTTTTCACGTTTTTTTTATCAATTATAGCCTAATCTAAAATAATTTGTGATTTCTTGTTACCATTAAAAATGAAAATTTGATTTATTTTCTTAAATTGTAAATATTAAACATTTAACTATAACCTTTGCATGGATAAGGTAGTTATAAGGATCTTCAAATTTTGGGGACAATGGGGTCTTAATTCTCTTAATTCTTTGATTATTTGTTTATAAAAACACAGAGAAAACGTTTTCATGTGACACAGTTGACCCCATCTCAGCAAAATAGAAGTAGAAATATGACAAACGAGAAAAAGAGAGACAACTGATCCTGAATATATTTAAAAACTCAACATACACAAGCCAAGAAATCGTTAAAGACAATTTTAACAGATATAAGAACAAGGATGGAACAAAATGTCCCCATTGCCTAAAAGTGGGGGCATAATATGTATCAAACCTGAATATTAATGACTTCTAAGTTACTCCATATATTGTTAATAACTGCCCACTAGTTATCTCTTGTTATACAATCCACATAAATTGTCATATAAAATCCCCTCACCATGTCTGTTATTATATTAAAACCTACCCATCACTTATAGAGGTACCATAGGCTCCTGGCATTGAAGTATCCGCAGGTGGCTGTTGTCGAATGCGGACTGTTGGACTTGTGGCCTTCTTTGGTCCACCACCTTGATTGCTTGGGTCCACAAATATATACTGGTATTCTGGTAGAACTGTTTCCATTGCCTCATAAGGAGGCATTTCTCCATCTTTAATGGGCTAGAAAGGAAACAAAAAACAAATTGTTTCAAAACTCTTAGAAGCCTAAGACTTTATCGCCACTATTTTACAATTTAACCCTTAAATGCTCTTCATTTTGTTTGATTTAAAAAAAATCATAAATTTTTTTATCACAAATTCTAATTTATTTTCCCTGTGTCAATGATATATTTACTGTATACATGTACTTATAATTCACAATCACAACAACAGCTGAAATAAATGCTATTTACCTAAATATTTAGTTTCTACAGTTTTCAGAATTTGAAACATTGTACATGAATCATATATTATTTTGGAGACACTTATAACTACCAATATAAGTGAAATAAAATTACCATTGAAAATAATTAATAAAAATAACCAACAAAAAACAGTACTTACTTCAGTAGTATAGGGTCTATAGTACATTGTAGCCATTTTGTAATATTTTTTATCAAGTAGATTACTTGTGTTCTTATCCACTAAATCAAAATCACTGTTCTTATCCACTAAATCAAAATATCTTCAATTTTCTGGATATAATATTTGTTTGGCACTATGTCAAATTTTAAATAAAAACACTCTTAAATACACTTTAAAGCTTCACAAAGTATACATATATGTATCACCAGTTTTTCAACTATTAAAATCCCAGGTCACATTTCTGTGTATTCCCTTTCTTATAAAGTGGATCTCTTTACAAATTAAATGTGTATTCCATGTGTCCAATTAACACTGCATGACCAAGACAATTCACTACAGACAAGATCTATTGTTTTACAATTAATATTTCATGCTGATTGTCACAGTCAATTAGAGCAGGTAAAATAATCAATAAAGTTAAGATTTTGAATACAGGTGTAATTCAATCAGCCACTGTTTACATTGACAATCTTGGTAACCAGGACATGTTTACACTTGAGTTCAACAGGTAGTTGTAAGAAAGTATTTGATTGGATCAATAAATTAAAGATTTCTTAAGAAGTCATTTAAATTTGACAAGAATGCAATAACATTCAAATTTCCCGCTGTGGAAACTTAATGAATGGGCAAATGTTCTTGAATGAGATCAGAATTGTTTAGGTGACCTTTAAATAGGCTTATTTTGACTTTAATCATATAAAAGCATTATTATGAATAGAATAATCTAATGTAAACAATCTATCAGACAATTATGTTGCATTCAACAACTACTGTCTTTTGATATAACTGGGAGTTTGTATGTTCTTGGATATAAAAATTCATACAAGATACAATATATTTAGTATTCATGCATTCAGTTGTTAAAAATTAATTTTGATTCCATCCATTAAACTTAAAAGTGGAAATATTAAGCTTTTTAATTTTTGTATGTAACAAACATGTATTGTAAATTAGGATATCAAGTCTTCATGATTTCTCATTTCCTGAGGTTTGATAGCAAATACAATTTGTGTTATTGATCAGAAAATGATTCTTTTTTGGTAAATTTTCATAATTTCAATGTTCATATTTCAAAAAATACAATTTTAAACACTGAAAATTTTAGTATTATATTTCAGTATCCATTTTCTGCCTATTGCCCAGTCTTTTTAACTGAACAAAAATGGCTTTATAGAGCTTTGATGTTTGTAAACCTTATGAATAGTCAGAGATAATATTTTTGTGTAAGAAAGAAATAAATAATCTGATGACTAGTTTTCAAAGGTAAAATACAATCCCAAGAAGTGTTTGCCTCTTTACATGCAATTTCCTAAAAAGAAAAGGCGAAATATAACAAAATATATTCTAGCAAGAATCCATTTAGTTAATAAATTAAACACTTTTGAAAGGCATACTTTAGAGAAAGAACCTTTTTTCTAGAATAAAAAACAGGCAGCTACCCAAAAATGTGGTTCGTATGTAACATTAAATTGTGTTCCCAATGAAATATTGTCCACTTATACAATGTACTATTGTTCTGTATGATAAATATGATAAGAAATATTGTCCTCTTGGATTTTCTTAAGAAATATGTAACAATTTTACACAGGACACTTTTTGGCTTACACTTATAGAATCTTGCCAATCAATTACATAAAAAGATGGAACAAAACTTTTTGAGTAATACCCTTGTATTTGTTCAAATGGAGTGGACAAAAGTTAAAAGTCATAATATTTCTTCATAAGTCAAGCTTATCTGAGAAGGAATTTTAAATTCTTTGATATTTCATTTGTCCTGGCAACTTAAATTCACTTTTACTAAATCTGATGAAATTAGCTCTCATATAATTTTGCGATTTTGATATTTTAAATAAAGGGTCAAGAACACTGATCTAAGAAAGTGGAAATTAACTATATGTTTCCAAACATACAAACATATAAATCCATTTTGATAAAGATGGCATGAGATTTTGACCTTGGTTTTACAAAGTGTTACAGTTAATGTTTTACTGGTGTTACAAACACAATAAATTTTATTTTACATTAAATATGTATATGAGGATGTAACATCAGTGCATTAAATTTGCACCCTTTTCTATTGCATTTGCACCTTTTTTCATTACATTTGCACCCTTTTTAAACATGTTATATGGTGTCAATTTTGCAGGGTTGCAGGCATTTATTGGCCGGCCCATGATAAATTAAAACTACAGTATGTCATGAATTGAGTTGTAAATGCACTGTATATTTTTTTAAATGAAATAAGTCACTACAATGTTGGTCATTTGGAATGTCAGCCATAAATTACCATTGCAAAACAATCTTATATATCCGCTGCATTTAAAAATGCTAATCCAAACAACTGTTTTAAACTCTTCCATACTTTTGACCAAGTTCTTATCTTTGAATCTTATGCAACCATGCTTTTCTTAGATGGAATCTAGTTTATTCAATTCTGTCATCTTGACGAACCCACCTGATCAGATTTGAACAAAAACTGCAATTTATACTTTCATTAATTTTCCATTTTTATATTATATTAAACAAATAGAGCAGTTGTGTAAAAAAACCAGATGCTCCCCAGAGCCTGTAATTGCTCACCTGGTATGCAGTTGCCCTTAAAACCATTCAATTTAACTTTGCTTTAAATACAACAAGCTTTAAGACACTGAGATTTTTTTATGAAAATCCCATAGTGTCCTAAAGTAAACCGTGTATGGTAAGTCTGTCATTTTTGTTTGCAGGTTGGATCATCAGACATAAGTCTGAAAGGGATCCACCTGATGACCATTCCACTGAAATTCGGTTCCAATACAGCAAGTAGTTCCAGTGGAGAAGATCTTTTATAAAATTTTCCCATAGAGCCCTTTATTAAACTCAGTTTGGCTGAGGTGGCAATCTTGGTTGGCTGGTGCGGTCACAGGATACAATTCTTAAAGGGAATCACCTAGTGACAATCCACCAAAGTTTGGTTCTAATTTAGCAAGTAGTTTCAGAGTTGAAGATCTTTAATTAAATTTTCCCACAGGTTCCTATGTTAGACTAAGTTTGGCTGAAGTGGCCATCTTGGTTGGCTGGTGGGGGTCATTGGATACCATTCATAAAGAAACCAACCTGGTGACCATTTCACCCAAGTTTTGTTCCAATTGAGCAGGTAGTTCCAGATGAAAAGATTTTCTCTTAGGATGCTATGTTAAACAAAGTTTGGCTGAGGCAGACATCTTGGTTGACAGGTTGGGTCATTCAGGGACATATATATATTTAGAGGGATAGGTAACTTGCAAGTTCTCGTTGAAATCCTGAGAAGTATGAGAATTGAGAGAAATTATCTTACAATTTCAAAATCACATTTTGCATTTATTATTTGACCAAACTATTTGAAACTTGTAATTTATTTACAAAATATATAAATGTATATGAAAATCATGATGAAATAATAATTAGATCACCAATAAAAAAGCCTTTTGGGTTACAAGGTGGTATACCAAAATCTCGCTTTCATTACCTTTTAATCTAAATCTAGGCTAATTCTCTGTTTCAAACTGATATAGATGCCAATTCTAAGCAATAAAAAAGCTAAAGGAGTAGGTCCGGTAAGGACCGTTTTTGGCCTCAAATTTCAGGTTCATCTGACAAAAGATTTTGACCTCTTTT
>JAULBM010322735.1:0-13441 GCA_032357055.1 Geukensia granosissima | reverse complement strand
ATCACTCCCTTTTTCCAGTGGCAGTCAAAAACCGTTGCCCTGTTGTGTCCCATCCCACCCCTTTTTCGATATTGATAATTTTTGAACTTGTTCTCGTCCTGATTTGCCATTGGACGTTAAGCAACCAACATTCAATCAATCAATAACAATTTTGTTAGAAACAATTTTAGACTTTGAACCTGGAACTTTAACGGTCATTTTTGAAGCCATTTTGTGGCAAAAATGAACATAAATTTCCCATTCTTCTTTTTTAAAAGTCCTTTTATGCTGCCGACTAGGAAAACTCTATTAAAAACCTCACACATTGCATTAATAGGATCAACTTTAAAATGATATTTTGTACAAAATCCTGGAAGACGATGGCGTATTATCTTCCTAGGAATAAGACTCTAAATGGGTGATTCTTATGAGCTGGAATCAACCAACAGCAAAGTAAATAATTGGTTTGACAACAGGTTGTCGATCTCAAATACTATTATATACAGAATTTGTTACTATCATTTAAGAGTTATTGACCTTTGAAACTTTACGTAAGAAAGGGTTTTGTTACGTTGTCATATCTTAAACGATATGTTGGGACACTAAAAAATTATACTAATTATATAATCAGGTTGATACATCTTCCTGTCACTTGTGTTAATTGAAGTTGTCTGCATAGTATGGCCCAACAGCTCATAATGAGTTATCCATGGGTGGCAGGTTGCTTAGACTAAATTTCCCGCCCCTACACAAATTACCAATTTAGCATCCTGTGTTGCTATTTAAAATTTTCCGTCCAGACCCCAGCCCACCCCATTAATTATTTATTGTTTGATCACTTATTCTCGTCCTGAATATGCAAATAAGTTAAATAACAATCAATTAAACTATATATGTTATTTATATGTTTTTGTGGCTGTCTCATAGACATTCATATCACAACTCCTTTTCAGTTTTCAGTTATAATAATGTACCGATCTGCTGTTTATGAAATACTGCATATTTTATATGTAGTACAACTATCCCCGAGGAGGACAATTTACATAAATTAGTTCAATTATGCTGATAACTATCGTCTTAATCAAAGGAGATTTTGTTCAAGTCTTTGGTAAAATAAATGTATTATTTTGTATACTAATATGAATCTCCAAATTGCAAGTTACCTCCAGTTATCAAAGCAAACATGTTTTGATCAGCCTACATACACTGTGGGGAATACTATGGATATTTAGGCAATGCTTGCAAATATGTTATATAGCTAAAAAACAAAAGAGGTAACAATAAAAAAAACCAAAGGGTTAATCAATGGAAAACAATTCGATAGTCACAATAATCCCAAAATCATCACGACCGAAACAACCAGCATTGACGAAAAAAATATAGCACATACATGGAACCTCGCCAAAAATCTCGGATTAACTTAGGTTGTCCGAACAGGTAATCAACTTCTCTGGTCTTTTCTGAAGAGAGCATTGCTGTTGTCGCATAAATTACTACAACAAGGATACATCCAATCGGGTTGAAATCGCCCTCATTAGTTTATATTGTTGCCATCATGAATTGGTTGATGCATATGGTATCAGTATATCTCAACTGGTTATGGACTTACCGGTGATTCAAAGATTATAAAGAGGGAGATGCGGCGGGATCGTATACGAGACAACCACACACCAAATGACAGTCGAATTTAAACTTCAAATAAGCTCTTCTCGGATTTATGTTAATCCGGATTAGGATTTCACGACGGGTGCTGTGCGCAGGACAGGGGATACTTACCCTTCATTAGCACCGGTTCCGAATCCTATTTTGTAAAGGGGTTCGTTGATTCCAAACCTTTGTTCTCTTTGTTTTCGTTTTATCTTTTAGTTAGACTATGCATTTTGATATCTCACACGGGTATTCTACAGAATCTATTCAATATATGCATTCAATGTGATTATTATTTATTGGAAAGACACCGTCTTATAATAGGATATTCAGCATTTTAAGATATGTATTATGATCGTGATTGTGTTAAAACGGATTCAACGAATAAAGCGAGGAGAATTTTTATGTTAAACCAAACTCTACAGGAAAAATTCGTCTTAAAAGTTTCTTCCACAGCGGCAATAAAGATCACGGTGTTGTTAATACAATTTCTTGAAGGATAATTTCATCTGATGAGCAACATATCCTTTTATCAGCAGCTGAGCAATTTCTATAAAACCATTGTAATGGACAATACATGTAGTCATGAATAACGTATAAGATGATATCAACTATGACAGCTAGAATATTCCTTGTTGAGAATCAAGAATGTTAGAAAGATGAAGTCTTCACGTTTGGAACAGAGTTTTGTATCAAGTCTTTCTCCAGTGTCAATTTCGATATGAAGATAAATATAAAAGGCACATTAAGATGTGTCTGTGTTGTCCTTACTTAATGCTAATTCGATTTTCGTGAACATAAACGGCAAAACTTCTCAAAAGGTGTTTGTAAAATCCTCCAAAATACTTAATTACAATAGGCCTTTTATCAAATATTGCATTGCATCCATCTTGACTTTCCTCCAGTTTATTGACAACACGGTATTTAATCGTCCGACATGCCGTATTTGATGTCATCTCATGATGAGAGGCGTGATGTCTTATCTTCAGGAATCTCACTCTGAGATTTGTTTAGTAACTGCGAGCATTCATTAGAAAGGTATCTTCTTTTTCATGTAATTTTGTTTAGTATATTTATTGTAATTAAGATACTCATAGTCGGATTTGTGAAATGCTTAACTTTTATTAAACAATCTTTACTGAAATTTGCTGCATTTGCTAAAATTCCAAAGCACTGGAAATACTGAAAGTCTTCGAAAAGTATTGCAATAGTAGTTGTTACTACCGTCAGATTTGCGAATTTCGATTTGTATGGATTTGAGTGCTTCTTTTGCTATGTTTGTTTCTTTGACTTTCTATGCTTCGGTTCGGTTCTAATGCTACTGATGAGAAGTTACTCCTTGAAATGTACATTAAGCATACCCAAAATTTCCCATATTTATTCAATATTGTTAATTTTGTATTTTAAAACCAGACACAAGTTTAATATTATTTTGTTTAAATTCCTCTTTGGGTGATCTGGGCTTACTAGCAATCTTAATGAAGGTGCTCTTATATTGAAAACAACACGATCATTTAATTTTTTGGTTTTGAATGTTAGAATTGTTTGTTTGACAAGCAAGGTAATGGCTGTTAAGTTGTCGATGCTGTAAGTTTTATGTCTGTTGTTTCAACATGCCGCATAACGCACAAGCGAAAGAGCTATATTTCAGTGTAAGAAAGATAACTAACATTTTAACATTGCTTTATCGGGCATTCAGTTACAGATGAATTATTTGTGAGGAAAAGAAAATGGTAAAGATCCCATGAATTTCAGCATTATTTAATAGTTTTATTTTCCTCTGTTTCACAATTTTACAGTAAGCCATGATATTACTTTTTTCAAATAAACTTGGTTCTAACAGTTATGCAATGAAAATCACTTGAATGTTGACTTATTAGTATGAACAATATGTAAAATATCAAAATTTATTCAAGTGTAAAAAAACAGTATTTATTCGCTAGTTTACATCGAAAAGTATTTACTTATATTAGAATCCTGGATTAACTCTGATTGGTTCACAGCCAGTATTGTGTTTTGTATGTATATTTTAACGAATTCGGTCCTTTTTACAGCTGACGGGGGTATATGCCTGCAAAATATGCCTTTTTACCCTCTGCCGTGGTATTTGCCAAAACGTATTTTCCTTTTCTTCTTCGCGAGCCACGCCCCGCTCAAATTTATTCGGAAGGTTTCTGTCTCATCACCGAAAGTAACGTAACGTTACTTGATAAGCGAAGTGTTCCGAATATTTGCCGAAATACCATAAAACTCTTACAAGGAAGACAAAATAAACGACACTTAAAAGCGTGAAATCATAGAACAGTTGTCACGTAAAAATTGACATTCGGAGTAATTAAACAGATATATCATGACAGGGAGGGGTATTTGCGAAAAATACCAGTCTTGGTAATCAAATTTCCCTCGCCTGTCGGCTCGGGAAATTTTTCTTCCCGCGACTGGTATTTTTTCGCAAATACCCCCCCTGTCATGATATATCTGTTTAGAATATCTCTTCCTGATTTGTAGACTTTGTTAAATGAGTATTCTTTCAATAGAGGTTATCCTTTTGGATGTTGAATTTTTTTTCTTTTGCAGATTACTCGGAGAAACAAGATGAAACGACTAGAGCGGAAATCATGCAAATCAAAATTCCGCGGCCAAAAATTATAAACAAGTTACAAGCATATGATAATCAAGTAGACACATAATTTACTCTATTGTTTTGCAGTTATGAATTCTTTTTGTACTTTTTTCATCTTCATGAAAATGCAACATAATACAATTAACCGTGACAACTTCTTTACTTTTTAATGTTAATTTGTCGTGAAAGCTTTTTTGAACCTTTATTTATTAAGTATATTCTCATCATTCCACTTTCAGTAATGAGGGAAATCGCAGAGATTTAGCTTTTGACATGTTGAATTATGTAGATAATTTTAACAATTTGAAAGTACAAATGAACTTGTTACTGTTGTGCAGTCTTATATGCCTCTTGTTAGTTTAGAAGTATGACCCATATTTTGTAAATATGTTTTTCGATTGTATAACTTGTATACTGCTTATTGGATCATAATAATGATATATAATCATAATAATAATAATATCATCCTTGTATTTTTTATTTCCTACAAGGAAAATCACAATGATATATCAGTTATTATAGATTTTTTTATTTTGTATATTCCTTCAAGTATAATAGTGAAAATATATAATTTAAAAAATGAACCAAGAAATCTTTATAAATTCGCCAACCAATCGGTTTTTTCTCATCAAAATAAAATGGTTCCCTATACCTTGAATATCAAAAAATGTGGTTTATTATTAAGATATTGAAGAGAGAAAGAGCAAAAGTTTAAGCATTCTAAAACAGACATTGCAAAGACACTGATGTACTTTTTTATTGTTATACATTTGTAATTCGATCACGCAGCTTATGCATTATCTATAAAATGCAAGAGGCGGAGAATTTATACAACGAAGCTTTTTATTTGTGTGATTTTTCACTAATAAAGAACTCTTGTTGCCTCTGCATTTTTGTGAATATAATGTTTTTGTTCCAAAATGAGCAAGAACTGATGCTTTTTGAGGATAAAAATAGGATATGTGGCATAATTGTCCATGAGACAGCCACCCACCGAATGAAAGTAGAATTTTAACTTCTACAGGTTCCATTACGGCCTTCAACAATGAACCAGAGTCCATACCATAACGGAAGCTGTAAAACGCCCTAAAACAAAACAAAAATGTTAAACTATACATAAAACACATCAATCGATCTAATCTAATGCAAAAACATATAACAATAAATGACCAATTTAACAACGACAACAACTGGGCGACATTTTCCTGGTTTGGGACAGGCACATAAGTATGTGGAGAGGTTAAACCGGTTGGTGAGCGCTCAACCCTCCCTCTAACCTGGGACGGTGTTGTGACAAAACAACAATAAAACACACTGTAAAATTGTTTGAAATGGATTTACACTTGAGATCGATACTGAAAACCAATAACACATAATTAAAACTCAACACAAGATAGAACAAAAGTATCGACCTCATAAGTGTACTCACAAGAGCTGTCTGCTTGTTAAAACCCAAAAGCAACCGATCAGAAAACCTTCACTACGATGTCAATTTAAACTTTAACACTTGAGATCGATACTGAATGAAAACCAATAACAAATATAATTTACACTTATTGGAGGTTTTGATACCCAAAATATAACTGCCAAGTTCAGGAAATTAACATGTCAGACACTTTATTAAAAGAGAGATAAAGAATTTTTAAGAGATTAATGATTTAGAGATGATTTATAAAAACAAGAGAAATTGTGTCTTTCTGGCATATATTCTATATTCTTTCTTTAAATTTATTTCCACTCCCTGTCCAATTCTTTAATTGGCATTCGTACAATCACATGTTTTTGCTGACTTCTAATGAAATTTATGCTTTCTAATTGGATTTGCTTACATTGATACCGCAGTTTAGGAAACTTGTCTGTCTTCCTGATCGGTTGCTTGGGGATTTGGAACTACCAGACAGCGAGTACTCTTTCAGTTTCAATTCTTTTGTTGTAATTTGTATTAATTTTAATTGTACTTGTTTTTGGTTTTCAGTATCGATCTCCAAAACCTTTCCAACTGACTTTCATCGTTTTTTTGCTGTTTTGTCACACCTCTTTCAAAGGTTAACCCGGCTACATACTTTTTGTGCCCATCTAAAGCCAGGAACCTGTAGGTCAATGGTCGTCGTTTTTTAAAAAGTCATTTATTTTTATTTGTTTACCATTTTGTCGATAGATGAGAAAGTGGATTGTTTTGGTTATTCATAGTCTCTTATTTTATATTTTGAGGGCCTTTTATAGCTTCCGTTTTGGTTAAGACTCCGATTCATTATTGAAGACTGTAAGGGGACCTGTAAGAGATTAATTCTGACTGTAATTTTGTGGATGGCTGTGTTTTGAAAATTATGCTGCATCTCATACATTCAAAAACGCCATTGATTAAGACGTCATTTACCGGGAGGCATAGATTGCCCAATGCATTTTATAAGGATGCAAGGCAAATTTCATTAAATCCTTTATTTTAGCTTTAGCAGGGTCGGGGATACAAAAGTTTTGAACTGTTGTTTTCCTATTGTGAAACGCACGTGAAAAAATCGTCAATTACTTGCCCGCTGACCATAGCTCTCTCGAGGTAATCAAGCTTTCCCAAAAAATTTCTGAAAGACGAATTATTTCTAAAATATTCAGCTCTAGTGGCTTGCAAGACCAAATAAAACAATCAGTAACCTTAATTTTAAATAATTATATTTATTGCTAAATAAAGACAGATATACGTTTATTTTTTTACTTTGACTTTTTTCGATTTCTTTTTTTTTTTTTGTTAAAGTCTTTCTATGTGGGACAAAAAATTAAGCGAAGCCATCATGTGCTCTGAAAAATTAAAGACAACAGACTCCAATTAATGTGCGTCATATTTAGATTGTTTCCTAGAAATGGGTCAAAAGAGTATACTTGATTCTAAGATTTAAGATGAACGTGATTTCAGCTTTTCTATCTTAAACTTCCCATATCTATGTTGCAACATTACTGCTTCTACTGTCCATAGGGTTTAAGTATTCCTTTTGATTCGATACTCTCTATAATTATAACGATTTCTATAAAGAACTTTGCTGTTGTCATATATATTACTTCGTAAATTTTATGGTCGTCATGATTCTTTGGTTGGTGCTTTATATTGCTCTATCTCCTGTTACCGGAAATTCAACAGTTAATTGACCTGTTCTCGGACTGGTGTTACACAAAATTTGAGTTAAAGGATTCACAAATTTTACAGGACAGGACAGAGGTGCTTACCATTCCGGAGCACCACGCCTTAATGACTATTAAATGAGTTCATGGAGTTTTTTTTCCTATTTAACAAGATTTGCTACTATTCTGATTTTAACTAAACAAAACTGCACATGCAACAACAAACACGAATAAACAGTAGACTAGATAAGAATCATATAAAAAGGAGATGTGGAATGATTGTCCATGAGACAGCCTAAAACCAAATGACAGTCTAATCATAACTTCTACAGGTCCTATTACGGCCTTCAATAACTAACCGGAGTTCACATCATAGCGAATGCTGTAAGGCCCCGAAATACAAAATGTGAAACCATTCATAAAACACTATAATCAATTTTAGGCGATTTTAAATTTCTCAAACTTATTTATACCACGAATATAAAAAAAAAATTATTACCAAATAAAAGTTGCATTATAGTCTATAGGTAAAAGACATTAAAAAACCCTAATCACGATGCAAATATTATTAGCTCTGATAGCGATATCCATTACCAATAACGTTTTAGTTCTATTGAGTACATCAAACGGCATTATTATCCAAATTAAAATCAAGATTTGCACAAATTAGATATGCATACCCTTTACCTTAAAATAGTGCATATTTTAATTTTTGTTCCTGGTTTTTATTGCAAAAATACATGTTAGTGACGACAAATAAACACAGGAACGTTTGCATGGTGAAGAATGTACCCGCTGACACCTCCAACCAGTGTTTGCCTTATTGCCCCATGCCCACGGCTACCAACAACAATAAAGTCGGCTCCTAATTCTTCGGATGCCTGGGTGATTGTATATCCCGGATCATTTCCTTCTAATCTCATAACTCTTCCTCCAATTTAAAAATTATGAAAAACGTTAGACTGAGGCAGCTACTAGGTGCAAGTTTCGATTTCGATATTTTATTCGATGTTCCCAAGGAGTACTATTAGACACCGCTTAAATATTTATGATGAAGTTTTAGACTTCCTATTGTCGGTTTTGTATACTGCTTATGAGAGGTTGCTCATTAAAAAGCACAATAACCATTTTTATTCAATATTGGTAAATGTTTTTTTAAAGAATCCTTTTATAGCTCTTATTATGTTATATTATTTATATCATAATCAAAATGTCTTCAATAATTGAAAAGCTTCATGTATAATTATAGAACTAACACAGATCCAATATAATATAAATGTCATTAAAAGTAGTAATATAAAAGACAATTTTTTTTTAAGAAATGCATTATATCACATGTACCGCTTCTATTACAAAAATGCCGATTACACATTAGTCAACAAAACGTTTAAGTTGAATTAGCCCCTACTGATTCCACTCCTGTTTTGGAAGGAGTACTTGGAACACAAGTCTTTGTTCATTTTGTTTTCGTTATCATTTAGCTTGTTTCAAATTTGTCTGGTCTCTTTAGACAATGAGCATCTGATCTATCACATGAGTTTTCTACACTGGACTTACACATTATCATTACCCAAGTTCTGATTTCATAACGTTTAAATAATTTAGATTAAAGCAGTTGAAGTTTATGCGTTATGAAAATATCGGAAACTCTAATAAACCCCATTACAAGTCGGATATTTTAACATTTTTTTTATTATCAAAACTACCTTAATTTAGGGGACATGATGGGAATTCGAATTGTAAACATGTGTATTTACTTGTGTATCCAAGAATGTGGAATAGGGTAAAAATTTAATGGAACCATGATTGGATAGAAGTGGATCAAACTTTTATTTACCACAAATTTAAAAGATTTTTATAGTGTGGAAATAGAACAACAAATATTGTATAGAATGATATATAAATTTTTTAACAAGTCTTATAATTTTCATTCAGTGCAGAATTATTTTTTCAAAAAATTCCTGTGCATGTTGACGTTTGTCAAAAAAGAAGCCGGTCAAGGGTATGTTTACTGTCCAAAGCGTAAGTAGTTTCGAAAACCCCAGATAATTCCGATCATTTTTCTTTTATTGGAATGTGATGTATCAAAACATGTTATGTAAGATGTGGATCGTGTCTTTCTGGCTTACATTCCTTATAATTTCTTTAAATATTTATATATTTATGTCCCTTTCAGATAATACATTTAAAGAAAACAGGTAGAAGGACACTATTAAAACATCCAAAACTTCTAAGACCCAAAATATTTTAATTACGTTATACCTTAATAGCATTTCAATTAAATATGGTGTCTTTGGTAGAAATATGTAATTGTTTTATTTTAATGAACGACATCTTCCATACATACATTTCGACAATGATTGGAAGATTTAAAAAAAGCAACTTGTAAAATTATAATTTTAATTGCTACAATACTTTTCATTGTGTTAATGCGACAAAAATTAATTTTAATGTTATAACTATTTTAAAATACAACAAAAAATATCAGACGTCTAAAATCAGTTAAATTGTAGGTCTCAAATCTAACTTTTTGAATAATTTGAACTGGTGGTGTTATGTTATCGTGTTCTTGCGCGGGTTCGATCCCTTAGCGGGTTAAACCGCATTAAAATTGGTATTTTTGCTGCCGCTAAGCGCGCAGCATTTAGACGTAGTGAACTACTGGTTACAGTATATGTGTATGATTAAAATGTTCAAAATTATGACTTTCTTAAGCTACCACGTTTAACCATTTGCTGCTGGATGTAAGACATCATCAGTTAACAGTAACCTGCAAGATAAACATCAGGTATTAGGTAGTTTAGTGAGAAAAGCCTTTCGTTAAAAATATTATGACTATTTTTGAAGGCAACTACAGTAGCGTCCTGGCGAAAGTTATACAAATGCTTTCAATTTGCTGGCAAATTTTGAACACTCGCCAGCTATCGTTGAAAGCTCAGCTGTCAAACGGTTGAAAGCTTTTGACCACTAGCCAGCTATCGTTGAACGCTTGAACGCGAGCGTTGAACGCTCGTTAGCTTCAGTTGACTCCTCGTCAGCCTTTATGTACTTGCTAAAACTTATAAAATTAATATGACTTAGATAACGCGAATATCACCGTACTTCTGAGGAACAATCGTTAGATTGTTAATCCGTTAAAACTTGCAAAAATTGTTCGCTGATTACAACTGAAAGTCGCATACGATTTATATAACATTCAACCTGGGAAAAATATATTAACCCCAGATTCAATGTACATTTTCTGTAAAAAAAATGACTTAAACATAGTTATTTAGTCAGATACATAAAACATATATGTCACCGGTTTAGTAAAAGATTTATTTTAAGGGATTATTGCCCGTAAGCATTAAGAATCTTACTTTTGACTGATCGTAACTGTACATTTTTGGAAATTTTTAAAAATCTTTGTGACAAAGGAATTTCTGCTGTTTCGATCCAAAATAAGTTTTATCCACCTTATATAAGTTAAGTTTTCAAATTCATAATTCATATTGTATCATAACAAACCATTATTGAAATTATTAGCAAAATAAGGTGTAAATCTTCACAAAAAAAAAGGAATTTTTCCTGTAAAGCATATTAAATTTGTACTTCTCAAATTTAAAGTGAGGGAAAATCTAAAATCAAGGTTTATATTATATCGTGACTGTCCATTATTATTTTGGCTACCATGTAGTATAAATCTTTGAGATAAAGGAATTTTTGCTGTTTTGCTTATAGAATTTGCACTTTTGAATTCAAAAGATATAAGTACAAAAACCAAATTCATGGTTTACATTATATTGCTATTTTCCATTATTGAAATTTTTTACAATTGCATAGAACAAATCTGAGATAAAGGAATTTTTGCTGTTTTCCATAAAAATATTGTACTTTTGTCTTTAAAAGTTATAATCAATATTCAAATGATATTTTTTATATCGTTACAAACCATTATTGAAATTTTTGGCACAAATATAGTTTATATCTTTGCGACAAAGAACTTATTCTGTTAAGCATATAGAATTAATTTGTACTTTTAAATTCAAAAGATAAGAACACAATCCATATTCAAGGTTTATATTACATGTATATTGCAACTGTTTGTTTTGAAATTTTGGAAAATTCTATAGAACAAATCTTTGCGATAAAGGAATTTTCGCTGTTTCCCACAGAAAATCTGTATGTTTGACCTTTAAAATCATGTTCAATATTCAAATTCATGATATTTTTTATATTGTAACAAACCATTATTGAAATTTTTGGCAAAAATATAGTTTATATCTTTGTGACAAAGACATTATTCTGTTAAGCATATAGAATTAGTAATTTTGAATTCAAAAGATAAGAACACAATCCATATTCAAGATTTATTTTATATTGCAACTGTCCATTATTGAATTTTTTTTTACAATTACATAGAACAAATCTTTGCGATAAAGGAATTTTGCTGTTTTCCATAAAAATTTGTACTTTTGTCCTTAAAATTTATAATCAATTTTCAAAATCATAATATTTTTTTTATATTGTAACAAACCATTATTGAATTTTTTTGGCAAAAATATAGTTTATATCTTTGTGACAAAGAAATTATTCTGTTAAGCATATAAAATTTGTACTTTTGAATTCAAAAGATAAGAACACAATCCATATTTAAGGTTTATATTATATTGCAACTGTTGATTTTGAAGTATAGGACAATTATATAGAACAAATCTTTGCGATAAAGGAATTTTTTGCTGTTTCCCATAGAATAATTGTACTTTTGACCTAAAAAGTTATGTTCAATATTCAAATTCAGGATATTATTAATATTGTTTCAAACAATTATTGAAATTTTTGGCAAAAATATAATTTATATCTTTGCGACAAAGAAATTATTCTGTTAAACATATAGAATTTGTACTTTTGAATTCAAAATATAAGAACACAATCCATATTCAAGGTTTATATTATATTGCGACTGTTGATTTTAAAATTTTTACAATTACATCGAACAAATCTTTGCGATAAAGGAATTTTTGCTGTTTTCCATAAAAATTTGTACTGTTGCCCTTAAAATTTATAATCAATATTCAAATTCATGATATTTTTTTTATATTGTAACATATAATTTATATCTTTGTGGAAAAGAATTTATTCTGTAAAGCATATAGAATTTGTACTTTTGAATTCAAAAGATAAGAACACAATTCATATTCAAGGTTTATATTATATTGCAACTGTTGATTTTGAAATTTTGGACAAAAATATAGAACAAATCTTTGGGATAAAGGAATTTTTGCTGTTTTCCATAGAAATTTTGTACTTTTGACCTAAAAAGTTATGCTCAATATTCAAATTCATGATATCTTTTTATATCGTTACAAATCATTATTGAAATTTTTGGCAAAAATATAATTTGTATCTTTATTCTGTTAAGCATATAAAATTTGTAGTTTTGAATTCAAAAGACAAGAACACAATCCAAATTTAAGGTTTTTGTTATTATCTTGACTGGCATTATAGAAAATTTTAGCTAATATGTGGTATGAATCTTTGGGACAATGGAATTTTTCCAGTTTTACATGACAAATTTGTAATTTTGAACTTAAAAATTAAGTTTGCAACCAATTCAAACTGTAAATTATATTGTAACAAACCATTATTGAACATTTGGGCAAAAATATAGTGTAAATCTTTATAACAAAGAAATATTTATTGTTTAACATATAAAATTTTTAACTTCAGTACTCAAAAGATGGCTACACAATTCAAATCCAATTATATTATATTGCGACTGTCCATTATTGACATTTTTTACAATTATGCAGAACAAACCTTTGCAAGAAAGGAATTTTTACTGTTTCACATCAAATTTGTTTTTTTTTTTACTTTAAAAATTGTTTGACATTCAAATTCATGATTTAATTATAAAGTAACATTATTAAAAATTTTGGCAAAAATATAGTGTAAGTCATTCCGACAAATGAATTTTTACTATTAAGCATATACAATTTGTACTTCTGAATTTTAAAGATAAGTACTGAACTGCATGACAAATATGTTGTCGTCCCCGCCGATAAAGCCCCTAACAACATTGTTTTTGTTTGTAAATCACAC
>JAULBM010322724.1:0-13442 GCA_032357055.1 Geukensia granosissima | reverse complement strand
ACCATTTAGGGAGTATTGACCAGACCGGTTAAAACCAGTGGTTAAAACCGGGGGTGGTTTTAACCGCCCAACCTTGAGTTTCTCTAACATTCACTCCATATCTTTTCATTTTCATTTTTATGAAATTTTAATTTTGAATTACATGAATTGGGGTGTATTAGCTGGAAAGTATAATTGTTATTAAACTTTTTCTTGCATCTAGTGGAAATGGTGAGAAGTTAATTTCCTTTCCAATAACCTGCTAATTAACACTCCAAATAGTAGTATGATGTCATGGATGTTAGCTGTATTTTAACAGAATTAGTGGGCAGAAATGTTGTAATGTTTTTTACAGCAGAAATTAGCAATAGATTGGCAGATAGATAAATATCTGCTATATATTACTATCTATAGATAAGTTTTCTAACAGTAGGAGGTTAGCATAATCATGATAATATTAGCAGAATTGTAGTCATGTTAACAGAGAATGTGGGTTGCTAACATTCAGTGTGGGTTTATTTAAGATTTTGGTTGTGTATTTAAATGTTACCAGGGTTACCTAAAGCCCTGTTTAAACTACATGTACATTATTTATACACAAGAAATAATATGGCAAGAGTTGAACATAATAGCCTGACCACCAGTCTGTGACTGGTAATTTCTGGACAATGCTGGCTTAAATTAAGCAGATTTTGACTGGCTATATAGCAAAATATGAAAATTTCAAGTACAGGACATAATATTTTAGTTGACTTTTCTTCCCTGTTATCAGCAGGTCAATTTTTATATGGGGTAATTTAGAGCATTTTAGAAGGAGTGGTATTCCACCCCTGTTGAAGGACTTGTGGAGACCTCTAGACTCGTAAATTCTTCTGTTTTCTCATGGTTGGAATGTATTTTCTCTGCATTTATCAAATATCTTTTCATTGTCATGTCATTCTCTCAAACACATGTATAATGTATATGTAAAGATTCTTACAGCAATAAAGAGCTGAATTAAAAGTTCTGTAATAGGATATCATAAAGTAGGCAGCTGCAGTTTTAAATCAGTTCATTAGAAAGTGATTAATTATATGACATGTATTGTATTTGCCAGTTCTGTACATACAAGATACATATGTACCCATTGACATATTGTTGATTCATTTTGCTTTGTTTCCAAATTAGTCATGAGGAAAAGAAAAATATCTTGTGTTACTTTGTAAGAACTAGTCTGAAAAATGGAAAATTTTGATATCTAAGTTATCAACATGATTATTGAAAATGTTTATCTACAAACTCAAGTAAATTGAGATGTTACTTAATTCTGACAAATTATACAATTCCTCATTGTAAAATAATGGTAGGAAAATAATTTAAGCTTAATCAGAACGTATTTGTATCTGACGCAATCCATGATACACATAAGAAAATTCCCTTTTCTGATGATAAACATAATGTCTGCATTAGATCAAATGAAATATTCTTGGAACTTTTATTAATTAATACTAAACAAACAACAGCCATAATGAATAGGAAATTCTAATTCAAAATTTTCCATTTTACAGACTAGTTGTAACCATGGTAACACAGTAGAAAGGGTAGAGCAAAGAAGTGGTGACTGTCACACATGACTGGTTGAAGAAATAAAGTCAAATATAGGCATTGTCTCTGTAGCAAAGAAACATGAAATGCATTGCTCAAGTTGCTAATATTATTCAAAGAAGATTACTTCATAGTCCCACAAATTTATGCAGGAAACAATTTTCTACTATCTTCTCATGCAATGTTCAAGGCAGTGTGAATATAATTCAAAGAAGATCACTTCATAGTCCAACAAATTCATTCAGGGAGCAATCTTCAAATCTTTTTTCATGCAAAGAACTTCAAGGCATTTGTCCTGGGATTTATCATATTGAAGAGAAGTATTTTGAATCATGGAACAGAGCTAACATCTTCTTCATCGAGGGAAAATATCGTAACTTACTTGTAGACAGTGGTACAGGGCTGTTTGACTTGCCTACATTTCTCAGCTCTCAATTTGGAGATAGGTGGAACTGTAAACCACTTACAATCTTTTTAACACACCTTCACTTTGACCATTCTGGTGGACTTAGACAGTTTCAATCAGAAATCAATAATCTTGAAATATGTATCAACCCAAAGGAGGTTCAGTACCTTACTTGTAAAAGTGAAGTCAAACGAAAATATGCCACAGCTTCTTGGATCTTGAATTATGAAGTTACATCAAATGAAGTTAACCAAAAATGGCAAGACTTTGATCAATTTTATAATGTGCCAAGGCTGGATGAAAGAAATTTGAGATTGGTTTCTGAGGGCCATTCTATCCACTTAGGATCAGATGTAGAGGATGTGTATCAGGTCATTGACCTCCCAGGTCACACACTAGGTAGTATTGGCCTCCTTAATCCTCACCGTTCACTTATCATCACTGGAGATGCTTTATACTCAACCAATGAGGAACTGATAGACTGGTACCCTCCAGGTAGCTCTGTTTCCCTGTTTTCAGCTAGTGTAAATCGTTTACTACACTTAGCTAAAAGTGATGTGTCGGGTGGAACTGTTGTACTTCCAGGACATAATGAAGTAATAGTTGGTTCTGAAGCAGTGATGAAATGTTGTAACAGACACTTAGAGATGTGTTCTAGGAGGCGAATGATATGGAAGTTATGGTCAAGGTTGCGGGCTCGAAATATCTTGTTTGCTAATGGATTACTCAGTCATTACTGTTCACTTCCAAAAATATTAAGGACTTGGATTATGAAATAATTATTTAGTTCAATCCACACCTGACCTCATGTATCATATGGAATTTACTTACTTTTTAGATTGTACATCATGTACATGTTGTAAGACATGATAAGAGGAAGCTCATATCTTTAGAATGGATGTTTTTTTTTTCTATTTTAAAGAATAAAATTTCTGATTAAAACTATAATCCACATAAACCTAAGTAAAAAAAAATGACTGTATCAATGATAATATTCATGTTATACAACAATAGTTAATCATGTTTAAACAATGTATATAAAAATAGTCAATAAACAATGTTTATGATAAAAAAATATTGTCAGATTGGTGTACTTTATATGACAACATGAAAGATATAAAATATTAAGTGATTAATTTCTTCATAAGCATGTTTCCTAATATTCTAAAAAGGTTCTTATCATTGCATTTTAAAAATTAAAAAAAAAAAATGGAAGGACATGCACAGAATTATGTCGTCTGGTGACAACACACAGGGATCACATTTGTCGTCTTGTAATGTTGATGTCACATTTCTATAATCTGCTACTATTCCTGAACAGAATTCAACCAAACTTACACATAATTGTCAGTAGCAAGTCTAGTATTGCCCTATCTATTTAATTTTCTAACCAAATCAATACTTAAATTTTGTCAGCCATTTTAACTTAGACATATGTGAATAATTATGCCTAAGGAAGTGTGTGACTATTCCTTATCTAGTACTTCTCTTTCATGTCTTTAACCAATCAACTGAATTCAACCAAACATGCACAATTCTTCACTAGCAAGTCTAGTATTGCACTTAATACAAATATTCTCTTATCACTACCAGCACTTAATAATGACCCAATATTGCCAATTACCCTTTCTTAGCAATTCAACTGTTTGAAAATTATTTGAACATAAACTGCATTTAGGAACAAATAGCATATCTTTTTTACACTGAATGACACAGAACAAATTTATCATTCAAGTGAATACTGCTGTATGGTAAAGTAGGGTACCTAGCTAGATGGGGCCACCAGTAAAGATTCAGTAAATAGACCATCAAAAACAAGGGATTAATTAACTGGGATGTTCCTGCTTCTGGAGTAAAACCTCTCACTCAAGAGTTGATATGTGTTATCAGATATCAACAAAATTAAAGATGATATTTGTTTAATCAGGAGCATTACTAAATACACACATATTAACCTTTACTTCTTAATTATATTATTTTGTCATGTTTGTATGATCTATTACCCTAAGTCATGATCATGAACTGTTTTCAAAATCTGGAATTCACAAGACCATGATCTTTTAAAATATTAACAGCCATTAATATTCTGTTCATATTAGGTGTAAGTAATGGGTCATCCAGTATCTAAAGATATAAGTTGTTAAAGGGGAATTGTTACAGACCAACATTCTCAAAAAAATGAATAATTTATCTGTAGTAATCAGTTTCTGTTCCAGTTAAAGTACCAACTGTGTTATTTGTATATGTTTATATTATATTTCAGACTAGAATGTTTAGTTTAACAGTAGGTAGCAGATGTATTACAGAACAACCCCTTTAGACTGAAAACTGCTGTTAAAGATTCTTATCATTTATGCAGGGTATACCTTTTTCATATTAAACATTTTTTACTTGTTTTTTACTTGTTCCAGTTTATCATGTTTCTACATGTATGATTACAAGGGTTATTTTTCTACTAAGATTATAAATTGCACATTTTAACTCAAACAGCCATGTCTGGGAGGTATTTACTATATCCATTTTTATTAAAATTTTATTTTGCTGGTCGGTTTAGTAATTGTTGGACTTGCCTAATTTGCCACTGATATTATGCAACCAGCAAATATTCAGCCCAAATTTACAAATCTGTAATCTGGAATGTAAATAATGCTCAGAAAGGAAGAAGTGAAAGAAAACTGAAGTCCAGACAAAATGTGACATGACAACAGACCTGACAATACAAATGTATCTAGAACATTAACAAGAACATGACATATACTGTGCATATAAAAAAACAAAAAATAACACAACTATGAATAATGTTGACTCCTCCAAAATCTGGGTTGATCTTAGGTGGGTCAGAAAGGTAAGCAGTTTCCTGCCTCTTTAGATGGAACACACATCCACTACATTGTCTGTTACCAATCCAGTATTAAGTCTTTTTAGGGTTAAGGGGAAGGCTTATAGGGATAACAAACTCAAGGAAGAGAAGAGAACATGTTAACAGAGGTGTGAGATTGTGATGATTGATTGGTGCTTAACGTCCAGTGGCAAATATTTTATGCATGTTCAGGACCAAAGCATGTTAAAGATGAGTGATGATGAATGAACCCTGCTTTGTACTAGACCAACAGACTGAGCCGAATTTTGAACATGCTAGCTCATGAAAGCAACAGTCCGCAGGAAGACATGCCACTTTACCCAGGCACATTATTCTGACTCTGGGCTGACAAGTCTTTGCTCTTACTTCTAAATGCTTAGTGGAGAAGCAGCAAATGCCAATTTTAATGTCTTTGGTTTGAACAGGCTCGGGATCGAACTCACAACCTTCCACACTTGAGGCGAGCACACTAACCATTACCGTGAGAGTGTGATGAGGTTTATAGAGAATATGGTGTTGAGAATATGGTTAGGTTAATAAAGAACTTACTGAGGTTAACTGCTTTTTAATAATATGATGATGTAAATAGAGAATATGATGTTTGTTTGTTTAATTGGGGTTTAGCGCCACTTTCAACAATATTTCAGTCATATTGCGGCAGTCAGTTTTACTGGTGGAGGAAGCCAGAGTACCCGGAGAGAACAACCGACCTTGGGCAAGTAACTGACAAATCTTATCACGTGCGATGCGAGTTGAACGCAAACCGTTTTTGTATGGTACAAACCCAGGCGCGAACTCGCGCCGTATAGGTGAGATGTTACAGTGATCTGTACAAGTAAGTTTAAATCAACTACCTAGACCACTCGGCCACCCAGGCCCCTATTCTGGTTAGGAGACTCTTAGTTATGCCAAGGTTTTGCTGTTGTGATCTTTAAACCATCACCTTCTATTCATCTAATTATAAAAACATTGAAATATAAGACTTCAAAAAGTTAATGAAGTGGTTATCTTTTTGGCCAAAATTATGGCAGACCTCTTTGATGCTTTGACATCCCAACCCACCAACAAAGATGGCTGACAATGCTGAATAGATGCATGTGCTGTCAACTGCTATCTCTACAACTTGTATAACCTGGCTGCCCATCTCTATATTTAGATTAGAATATGTTTTTCTAAAAATCATTACATTATACGGACCTTCAGTTGGACACATAGATCTAAAAAGTGTGGAAGGAGCTCATGTCACTTACCTGAAATAAAACTGGAACCTTAGTTTGTTTACTGGACAAAGTCCAAATTCTGAAAGCTTTTTCTGCATTCACATGCTGTGTATATTCTATTGTATGAAAAAGAAACTGAATTAAAAAATATAGGAGTAGTTCATGTCAGATGTACAAACAGGTTAACTGATGGACAGATGAGTCTAAAGTGTCAAAAAAATGTTAAAAATAGGAGGTAATGTTTTTAATTATTCGGCCAGACCACTTTTGACAATCAACATTGAAGTACAATAACAAAATAAAGATTCATGATTATGCTGCATATTTTCAAAAATGATGACAAGTTGAGAAGTTTTTGACTGAGACAAGATTTATTTCCCTTTACACAGTATTCTACCTTATTTTCGTTGTAATAACAACTTTATTTTAAGTGGGTAACACAGTTAGTTATACAACTTATCTTCCCTAAGGCCCTTGTCATACAAAAATACAGAACTATGGTGATAAAAGAACAATACCAAAGTAATTGATTATGAAAAAAGACATCAGTACAATATGTAGCAAGTTATATAAAATATATTGATTTCTAACTAAAAGAATGAATTATATAGAAAATAACAAACCATATGATCAATTGATGGGTCCTATTAAATAACCTATTATTTTACATTTGAAATTGTTTATTTTTGTTGTATTTCTTAAGAAGTTGACAAAATGTTCCACAAACTGGGTCCAGAATATGTAAAAGATTTTTTGAACAATTCAGTTTAAGTTTTTGATAGTGCCAGATCTCCTTGAATATCATTTCTTAAGAGATATGGATTATTGTCAGAAACATGGTGGACTTTGCTTTCAGGATAGGATGGGGCTTCTTTATTGATACATTGAGCCATCATTGTGTGTGCTTACATTGTCTCAGGAGAAAAATTTAATAAATGCTGTTAGTCATTTTTAAAACTAAATTATTTAAGAAAAATAGATAGAGAATATCATTTTTATTTGAAAGGTGTATAATTTAGAAAATTTTAGTTAAAGGGGTGAATAGAACATGCCTTTATCCAAGAGTTGAAACTCTCTGCTTTTGAATCTAGATCAAATAACAAAAGAATTAGCATTTTTCATGTAAAAAATTTGTAAAGGCCTCAGGGATTTTTATTATAAACTGTCAAGTGTTGCCTTTAATAAGTCAGTACTGTTGATTGAGAATAATTGTATTTTACACATAGTCATCTTTTGAATGCATATTTGTTCTACCTGACAGAAGTTCCTCTAGAAACATAAACAATGTCATAATAAAAGTTCCAATTGGAACAAATATTCGAGTAGCTTTATTCCATCAGGAACAAATATCATGATATTTCTTCAAGTGGAAAAATATTCCAGAATACTTTTTCCTTTGGAACAAATATTATGAAGGAACTTCTGTTCTGTCACAATTTTACAGACCACATTCTATTTACACATTGCAGCTTGTTTTAATTTCAATATTTTATGCATGTTATAAGAATTTTAAGTCTTAGTAATTGTCATTACCGTTTTTATCTTAATAAAATGCCGATGGCATTGAGGTACTATTTGTCTTATTTAACCACAGGATTAGTATGCAAACCAATGTACAGTCACAACAAGTACATCCTAGTTCATTTAAACTTCATACAGTTGAATTTTATAGCTATAGTTTTGTGTGTTCAGGTTGACAATATTGTGATTTTTGGCTAGAAGTTGATATACTTACTTATAAGGAATGTCGGCGTTTTAGCACTGTGCCTTTGTTTTATTTTAAGTGCAGCATGACAGACATAACCATAAATGACTTGCTGCAAGCACTGAATACATAAAGAATGCTTTCCAAGTCATTCACAGGTCAAATAACCATACCTGATTAGCTGGAAGCAGTGAATACATAAAGACTGCTTTTCAAGTCAACAGGTCAGACAACTATCTTGCTGGTTGTGATGTACACATGATCACTCTGCTTCCCAAGTAACGACAACTGACTTGCTTGTGGTAGAAAATACATAAATACTGCTTTTCAAGTCATTTACAGGTTAGATAACTATCCTGCTTGTCGCGATATACTCAACATTTGTAATCTTTTATTTTCAAGTCCTTAACAATACACTTCTTGTCGGCAGATTCTGTGCACAGGGTCAATTGGCCGGCATTGTCAGCGTACCTAAAAGGTCTTGTGGTCTTTTACAATCACTTTTTTCTTCATTCTCCGTCAAAATTGTGTCTTTTGTATTTTCTTGAAACTGCTTAATTGATTGAAACCAAATATGGCATGGATATTTCTTGTCGACCACGTGTTTTTTAATTTGGTGCCGATCCATTGAATTCGAGTCAAGCCCCCACCGTAAAAACGCCCCCACTTCTTTTAAATTGCCCCATGTAAAAACGTGCTTTTCTACTTATTTACAATTAGTGGTTACACTGCCGCTAAAAACACACTACAAATAATGAATTGTTTTCAATTTATAAGTTAATGTTGTTATGTTAAAAGAATATTTCGCACATCTCAATCATTTCTTCACAGTCATTTTACAATCGGGCGATATTACAAGATGTGCGGACGTTTTCGACGGGGGTAATTATGAGGCGTTTTGATTTGTAACTGATCCATTCCCTAATACATGTAATAGGCGTCAGCTTTGAACTTAGTTAAAATAGAATTTCTATGGGAAATTCAAGCAAAAATCTTCAAGATAAGTGCTGAGTTGGTTGAAAAATAATGTCATGAATGTTACCTATAAAATACAAACCAAGTGTGGTCGTCCTCGGGGAGCTTTTGAACATAGGGTTTTAGAAAAAAAATTTAATACAAAAATCTTGTGGGGAATGATTGAATGGTTTGAAACCAAACTCTGCATGAATGTTCCATACATGTTTTTACTTTGTTGTTAATCGGCTCTTTATTTGCCCCCACCCCCATTAGAGAACTTAGTTTAACGTAGGATCATGTGGTAAATTCATACAAAAATCTTCTAGAGAGTGGTTGGATAGTTTACACTAAATATGACATGAATGTTCATAACAAGTTGTTACTTTGGTCCTTATCTGGCGTTCAGCATGACCAATGGCGTAGAACTTAGATCTATATAGGACTATGGGAAATTCATTAAAACATCTTCTAGAGAACGGCAGAATAGATTGGAATCAATCATGCCATTAATGTTCTTAACAAGGTGCAATCATGTGTTGTAACTTTATTTTGGTGCCGACATCCAACATGGAAGCAAACTGCGAAAGTAGTTGAACATACGACATTATATTAAAATTTATACAAAAATCTTCTGGGGAAAAGCTAAATGGATTGAAACTTAATATTCAATAACTGTTCCTTATAAGGCGTTGTGCGCATACTTTGTTACTGATCCGTCATCCGACTTATCTACTAGCGTGAAACATAATTTGGGAAATTCATACGAGAACTTCTAGAGAACTACAGAATGATTAAAACCAAATATGATACAGGCATATGACCCAAACTTTCAACCAAAGAAGTTACTACAACCAAACTTTAACTCAACTAAAAAAGATATTAAATTTATGCCAGAAAGACACGACCCATAACTTGCATATTTTTCTGACAAATATTGAAAAGCAAAATTTAATTGTGTGTAAAGCTCTTTTCTTGATTTACCTTAATCAGCACACGCTATAGGTCAACAAAGGAAGATCAGTCATGGACCAAATGAAATACAGATCACATAATTATCTCTGATAAGCCAAATAAAAAGCCAACAGAAAATGGAATTTATAGATAATTACAATGTTGAAAATATACAAACATGCATTCAAGTACCCGAAAATAAATAAGAGAATACAACTCGAGCAAGGCGAAGCTTATTTTACGACCTCCACAAAGCACGAGAGAAAAACTCCATAATAATTCTTAAAAAAAGGAATATTGAATATTTTCAAGAAAGACACGATCCACATATTGACGTTTATTACAAATATTCAAAAGCCAAATTAAATTTCAAGATTTCTTTCCTCATGCAACGACATTACAACTTTTGACTTCTTCAATAGGACATGTTTTGTTAGAACACTATTCTCCCCATGCGTTGGACAGTGGTATACAAAACGATTTAAAAACGAACCTTCAAATCCAAATGTATTAGATTTAACTCTTAAAATTTCACGACGGATGCTGCGTGCAAGAGACGGAGCACCTGATCCCATTCCTGTATTTTAAAAGGAGTTCATGGATTCCATTCCTTTGCTTTTGTTTTTTTTTCTTCTTATCTTTCATTTTATTTGTTTCAAATTTGTCTAGTATCTTTGAAATTTTTATCTGTCACATGGATATTCCACTAAACTCTTATAAGAGATACATTGAACGCAGACAATTACCAGTACAACAAAGGATAACATGATGTAAAGACCTTGACAAAATAAGTCATTTTGCATTCCAAGTGGTCAATTTGCCCTTACTTGACAGGAGGTTCGTCTGATTTCGTCATAATTGATAATCCATTGATAATTGGGCTTAGTTTTTTTTACTTTATTGATTCAGGTAAAAGTTTTCGAAATTGGTACGGCTTTGTCAAATCTTATTAGGTGTTGCCAAAAGTAGATCAAATGCTCCTCTTTGTTGAGAATATATCCTCCAGGATAAAATTTTTATTTCTCAGTTCTACGTATTTTGACCTATAATTGGACGTTTTGAAAGTTTTTGTTAACCCTGAGGTTAAGTTTTCTTCTAAGTTAAATAATTTTTCAGATTTTATAGATGATGGTGAAACTTGCTTAGGATGTTCTTGTGCTTAATTTATTTCATCCACATTAAAAATGGGACATATGTTTTATTTATTTTTCAATTTTTTTTATGAATAATTGGATTTTTTTTTCGTTGAAGTTTTTTTCAAATTGATAAAGCTTTGTCAAATCCTACTAAATATTGTGGAAAGTGGCTCAAGTGCAATTTTACATTAAATATATCTCCTTTACAGAATAAGATTTAAAATTTGCACCCAAGTTTTACATATTTCAAAATTTTGGTTAACCCTCAGATTAATTTTTTTTAATATCAATAGCTTTGTCAAATCTTTGCGAATATTTATAAATCTTACCAGGGATTCTCAATTAAGAGTATTTATAACATAACACTTAAATGTCGAAATTTTATTTTTTTTATTATTATTATTTTTCAGAAAAAATTTTCATTATTGTAGATTTTAATGACTTTCAAACATACCTTTGATTTTCAGTTCATAATGAAAAAAATTACATATTCAACATTCTAGCCTACTTACAGTCTAATGCCACATCAATGTTTGCTGCATCTTATATTAATATAGTAATCCAATTACACTCTTAATTACACATTTAATACAGTCAAGGTGATATTGTCAAAATGACTATCAATTGACAACTTCTTGTAGAATTTGTTGGCCGAGTTTTTTTTTAACAGACCGTTGGCCTTTCAATGGGCACAAATTCTGCGCCCCTACTGGCCGACTTGTTTTTATACTCTTTTGAAGCTGAATTCATTCAGGGACTTCTGCGAAATTGAAATAGGTCATATCTTTAAACTTTACTTTTCGCTATATCGATGATGTTTTGTCATTGAATAATCCCACGTTCAGTGATCATCTCGATCAAATATATCCCAGCGAACTAGAAATTAAGGAGACCCAGACTCAAAACAAAATCTGCTTCATATCTGATTTATTCCTCGAAATTGCCCAAGAGGGAAAACTTGTTTCTAAGATTTACGACAGACGGGATGACTTCATCTTTCCTAACGTAAAGTTCCAATATATATATGGCAATATTCATGCTGCCCCTGCCTACGGGGTTTATGTTGCACATTTGATTCGATACCCTCGTGCCTGTTCCAAGTATCTTGTTTTTCTGAAGAGAGCATTGCTGTTGTCGCATAAATTATTTCAACAAGGATACATCTTATCAAGGTTTAAGTCGTCCTTTCTAAAATTTAACGGTCGCCATCACGAATAGGTTGATCCACATGTTTCATTCGTGTATCTCAACTATTAATGGACCTGTTACCGGTAACCCAAAAATAAATTGGCCTCTTCTCGGATTGACGTTAACCCGGATTAGAGGACGGGTGTAGGAGATGATTTCTCTTTTAAAGCACCAGATCCCACTCCTGTTTTGTAAATAGTTCATGGATTCCAAGCCTTTGCTACTTTTGTTTTCGTTTTATCTTTCAGTTGTTTAACATTTGTCTTGTCTCTTTGGACTATGCACTTTTGATCTCTCGCATGGGTATTCTACACAAGAACTGTTCTCACATCATTCCAACATATGCATGTCAAACATTTATAAAATTCCTTCATTATAATCGTTATATTTGACCTATTGCCATTTATTACACCATGAAATGCATAATTCATTTAGTTCGCGAATCTTACTGTACAATTACAAAGTTTGACTGATCTTTCTAATTTTGGACCCTAGCGTGTATGAGGAAAGTTAATCCAGAAAATCAGTTAACTATATACGTAAGTAAAATGTGGATCATGACTTTCTGGTATGTATTCTTTATTCTTTTAAGCACAATTAAATTTATTTTACGTACACGCAACGACATATTATAGCAATGTCTGGTAATTTGATTTTTTTAGCAGTTACAATTAAACTCTAAATATTTTGAGTTTTAGCGTTCTTGATGAAGGCTAATCATTTATGCTCGATTACTTCCCTTACTTACAACAAAGCTTTATATGCTGTTTCTCGGGATGATATATTATGATCAAGCTTTCTAAACCCGATAATATATACGTAATTGTTTTTTCGTTAAAGTTAGTAATCACCGGAGTTCCCGAAATAAAAAGGATTTTTGAAGAAAATGTTGATACGATTCTTTGCAATAGTTTACATTTTGTACAAGATAAAATTTGTATTTTCGAGATTCTAAGTATCTTTCAAAAAGATGGAGCTAATTTAAACAATATCGATTGATCTCTTTTGCCTCGGTTTAATAAAGAGTTCATGGAAGGGCCTTCGCCATCTTTGCTTCATTTTTTGAAACTGTATTTAACAGTGGCGTAGCCAGTCAATTTTGAAATGGAAGCAGGGGGTATGACGAGGTTTTAGGGTAGTACAGTTATTCATACACATAGTTTGGCATAAAAAGTACTGTAGTACATTTAATATCACAGCCAGCTGTCATATTTTATATTGTTTTTTTCTTTCTTTTTTTTTTGTTTGTTTTTGTTTTTTTTGTTGTTGTTTTTTGTGCAACTGCATATTTACATTATTTTATACGCTGTGTTATTCAGTATGGGAAAATTAATCGGATTCTTCGGTTTCCATCATCGGTTTCAATTGGTCTTCCACCGTGGTTGATCGCAAATATGTTTTGATCCTTTTCAGCGAACTGAAAGATCTTTCAGCTGTTGCTGACGAAACAGGCATA
>JAULBM010322713.1:0-13442 GCA_032357055.1 Geukensia granosissima | reverse complement strand
TAGAAGGTGAATTACAACCCATTCACGAGAATCGTGCTGGTCGTGGTAAAATGGATCAGTAAAGGGTAAATAACAATAAGAACAGTAAACAGCTGCGGATCCAAAGGGGGAAGGGGCACATTTATAGGAAAAAAAGAGTCAAAAAAATTTTTCGCTCCGCTCGGCGATTTTCAGGATTTACGCCCCCCTTTTCTAAATTCCTGGATCCGCCCCTGTAAATTGCTAAATGTTTTGACCAATTGTGTTGCAAGGTTAATAATGTTAATGTTTATACGTAGGAATATCAGTTGATTTGATGTTTGAATATATTATCTCTCTCTCTCTCTCTCTCTCTCTTATATCTCCCTATCTCACAGGGAAACCTATCATGTTCTCTTCTCCTGACACGTTCACTCTGTAAAAATTGTGTCTCCAAATAAAGTCACGTACATTTAAATCACGCTAAGAAATATTTATAAATGCTTTGCATAATATGCAAAATAAAGGGGATTTCAGTTACAGCTCCTTTCGCGCGATGTTTTGGAATATCGTTATTCGTTTGAAACCCGAAAAAAGCGGATGTCAGACAAAACAAGGAAAAATAATGGACACGTGATACGACTGTCCATGAGATACCATCCAAAACTTATATTTTGTTAAACAAAATAGAAATCCAAGATATAAATATTTGGGTTTAGGTAAAAAGATGTCTTACTTTGTTAGAGACCATGCACACCGCTTGTGCTAATAAATACAGTGAAGGTAATATTGTCAAAATTGCTGGACTAACTGTTTGACAACATTTCTGTAGAACTTGGTTGGCGAATTTTTCAAAAGACCGTTGTCATTCTAATGGTCACAAATTGTGCGCACCTATTAGCCGACATGTTTTTGTATTCGTATCAACAGAATTTATCCAGGGACTCCTGCGAAATAAAAGAAAGAAATTGGCCAGACCGTTTTATTTTACTTTTCGCTATATCGATGATGTTTTGTCATTGCAGTGAACATCTCGACCAAATATATCCCAGCAAACTAGAAATTAAGGAGACCACATACTCACAAAATCTGCTTCATACCAAGATTTAATCCTCGAAATTGACAAACTTGTTTCTTAGATTTACGACAAACGGGATGACTTTAACTTTCCTATTGTAAACTTCCCATACTTATGTAGCAATATACCTGCTTACCCTTCCTACAGGATTTATGTTTCACAGTCGATACTCTCGTGCCTGTTCAAATCAGGATTTTCTAAAGAGAGCATCGCTGTTGTCGCATAAATTACTACAACAAGGATACATCCAATGAAGGTTGAAGTCGTCCCTCCTATAATTTTTTGGTCGCCATCACGAATTGGTTGATCCATATGGTATCAGTGTATCTCAACTAGTTATGGACCTGATACCGGAAACACAAAAATAAGTTTATCTCTACTCGGATTGACGTTAACCCGGATTAAAGTTAAAGGCTATCACGACGGGTGTTGCGCGCCAGACAGGGGATGCTGACCCTTCATGACACCAGATCTCACTCCTGTTTATATAGGAGTTCTTGGATTCCTTCCGGATTTGACACAAATTGACACTCCTGATTTTAACATCCTGATTCGACACCGATTCTGACATTAAGGATAACACTACAGGTTTTTGCACGCAAGACATGGGATGCTTACCCTTAATGAGCACTTTACCCCCACGCCTGTTTCGTAAAGGAGTTCCAAGCCTTTGATCCTTTTTATCGTTTTGTCTTTAAGTTGGTTTCATATCTGTCTTGTCTCTTTGGACTATGCACTTTTGATCTCTCACATGGGTATTCTATACTGGAATTATAAATTACAAATATATACAGGTTGCCCTAAGATCTTCAATAACAGACACGTATAAAAGCTGTAAACAAGGCCCAAAAATAGAATGTAACGGTATTCAAATGTAATTATCATCTTCCAAATAAGTAAATAATATAAAGAAGAAGTAACACTTAGGTATAAATATAACGAAATACACTGGATTTTATGTTCCTAACTCGGGACAGGAACACAAAGTATTTGGCGGGATTAGATATTGTTTATGTGTACTCAGCCCTTCCTTAACCTGGGAGAGTTGTGTGACATATCGACATAAAAACTTTAGAAACCAACTGATTGATTGAATGAATTTTGATTAACCTGCAGTGGCAAATATTTCATGAATTTTCAGACGAGAGCATAAAAATAAGAAAAAGAATTTTTATTTCCAATTAGGGGACCACAGGGGGCAAATGAGCAAATAACATGTACAAGAACGAGAATCATGTTTGACAGAAATACATGACAATATACAATGCACAAAAAGGACAATTGCCTGTTTTACAAATAAAATATAATATTTTTACATATTATTATAAATAAATTTTTCCCACAGAATTGATGAGGTTATCTTCTTCACAATGAAGGTTCCATAAAAGTTTGTCAATAATCTAATTGAAAAGTTCATATTAATGAGTGATGATGAAAGAATCGGCTAGATTTATTAATAGACAAAGAAAACAAGGTTTTATGCAAGTGTCAAAATAAAAACTATCGACAACATGCACGAAATAAATGTAAAAATACTGAAAATAATTAATCTTTATTTGAATTATTGAGCAGAGAGTCATGGTTGATACAAAAGAAGATAATATTCAAAGATATAATAATGTAATGTTTCGGTGTGATATCTCTTTTTAATCAATTTTCTGCAATTGCATCCAAATTTAAGAATTACATCTTTATTTTTATGACAGAATTTGGTATATCTTTTAACTATTTAAGGTAGAAAAATCTTTGACTTAGCAATATTTTGCTCATACAAAAAATCTTATACTAATCTTATACTTATACAAAAAACTTCGCTGATACACGGGCAAAGAGGAAATTTATACACCGAATGTTGGAGCCAATTTTAAAAGAACCTTTCCTGATTAGCTTTATTCAAAGTGAGTTCTCTTTAAGCTTAATTGTAGTGACGTATTTAGAAAAGTGCATGTTATTAATTGCTTAGATATGGTCAAGATAGCTGTAAGTGATATTCATGGTCAGGTGGAATACATATGTAAACAAGAAATCTCTGGTGCTAATTTTAGTGATTTTCTAGTGATTTTTGACATTCCCACAACTAAAAACTGTGTACAAAAAATTGTCTAGGACTAAAGTGTTGGATTATATAAAAAGCTTGCAAGAATATTGTTTGTTATGCTAGATACAGGGATAGATCCTACGAGTAAACAATCAGCGGACAATTACGTTCATGCTGTAATGGCTACAAATACACTGGTTGTGCCAGTTGAAATTCACGCCGAGAGGCCTGTAAGTAACTTTAATACTAGTATCACTTTAACACCAAGAATAAATACAAAGCGTAGAAGATCTGGTGATAATAGTAAAAGGGGTACGAAAAAACAAAAGAATAGTTCAGTTGTGTTCGATAACGAAACTCGTCACGCTCTAGTAGACAGGCAGTGAATGGAATCTAAAGGAAACATGACTAACAATAAAGGTAATAATAAGGAATTAGATTCAATTGAAGTGATTAGTACACAAACAAACAACGACGATTTTAATGAATTAAAGATTATGGTTCGGAAATTAACGGAGTCAATGAATACAATGTGTGACCAATTATCATCAAGAATAGATAGTTTAGAGGGAAATTTGGTTAAAACATAGAAAGAGTTGTTGATAAGAAAATCGAAACGGTTATAAAGAAAGAAAGGAGTGTAGTACAGAGAGACATTAAAAAGCTTGAAAACAATTTGAAAACCGATGTAGAACAGTTTAAAGCAAGTGTCAAAACGGAGTTTGAAAATGTAAAGAAGGATATAAAAAGTTTGAAGGACTCTCCTCAGGAAAATATGTCCAGATCTGATGCTGTTATCCAATCTGAAGACGATAGAAAAAATAACGTTATAATCCGTAATTTTCCGGAGAGAGAAAATGAAAATTACTTAATAAAGTGAGCGGACTGTTGAAAGATGGATTAAGATTGAGAAATGTCGGCATACATTGTGTACAACGCAAGAAGAGCCTCAGGGAAGGTAAACCCGGCGTTGTAATTGTTAAATTCAAGAATATGCAGGAGAAACGTAAAGTTATGGAAGTAAAGAAAAATCTAAAGGATTCCAGGAACTTTAGAGAGGTATTCATTGAAAATGACTTGCCAATATCAGAAAGGTTACTTAATGCTAACCTTCGGCGTATTGTGAATACCATTGGCAGGGAAAAGTTAGAAATCCGAGGCAAAAGAGTACAAATACGAAGTGATGAAAGGATAACAAATGATAGGGATAACGTAAATCGAAGAGGATATGAGCACAGACACGACAGAAATGAACTAGTCAATTCGAACAATAGAAGAGACAATAACCGACGAGATAACACATCACGATATTCTGATAAAAACACTAGACAGTTTTCGCACCGTGAAAATCTCAGAGAGTATCGTCGGTATTAGTGGCGTTGCGGGTTTTGGAATGTGAAAGGATGGGCTGCCGCAGACAATGATGATCGACATAAGTTACGTCAAATATGCATTCAAAATGAGCATTTAGACATTATAGGAGTTGCCGAAACACATTTGACAGGGGGAAATGGAGTATGTATGGAAGGTTATGAGTGGTTTGGTAATGATCGGACAGATATACACGTTAAAGCAAAGAAAGGACCGGGAAGCGTAGGATTCCTAGTTCATAAGGACATATCAAATCAGTACCAAATTGATATATTGGACAAAACGGTTGAAGGAATACTTTGGATGAATATTCGACATAAAGATGGACGTGATTGCTTGCGAGCGTGTGTGTGTTATTTATCGCCTACCGTATCCACGCGTAATATAGATGCAAATGATTTCTATGATTCCCTTTTAAGCCAGGTGCATGTATATGGAAAAGAATCTACTTTCTTTCTATGTGGCGATTTCAATAGCCGTTGTGGTGATATGGATGATTATATTGCGGGAGTTGATAAGGTACCGGAAAGAAATGTGATCGATTTTAAGCGTAACGCTTATGGGGAATTATTGTGTGAATATCTCATGAATTCAAATTGCTGTATTCTGAATGGGAGGAAATGTGTCAAAAATAATTACACATTCATATCTCCACTTGGATCTTTGGTAGTGGATTATTGTCTCGTTCCATACGAATGTCTTGACAATTTTGAGCAATTTGAAGTAGCTACCATGTCTGAATTAATCGAAAAACACAAGGTATTTCAGTATGTGGACCCGTTAGCGTCGTAACCTGATCATTCAATGCTGTTAATGTGGAGAAGTGTGAGCTTAAAAGATCTATTGTTAACGAGGATATTAAAAGCGAATTTAAGAAATTTAATCTGAAAAACATTCCTAACTCGTTCCTATTAGATCATTTACGAATGATCGAGGATTTGATATTTTCCTTGGAATTAGATGCGATCAATCAACATGATTTGGATGTGGTGTATAATGACTTTGTCGTCCTGTTGAAAACGGAAATGTTAGAAAAGTTAGATTATAAAGTCATCAAAGTATCATCAAGCTCTAATAACAAGAAACGCCGTGTAAAGAAACCGTGGTGGTCGAATGAACTTTCAGAATTATAGAATAATGTTTGTAACGCGGAGAAAAATATGCTTAATTGTAAATCAGATGCTAGAAAACGTCAGCGTAGGCAAGAATTCACACAGAAACGGAATTTTTTTGATCGTGAAGCGCAACGTGCTAAAAGACGCTACTGGAGGAATCAGCTCAACGAAATCAATGATACTGCGTCTTCGAATCAAACTGAATTCTGGAAGAAGATTGGACGAGTAGATATTGGCGAGGAAAGACGGAAAGCTATACCAATGTCTGTGCAGTTAGAGAACGGCAGTGTTGCTCATGATAAAGAGACAGTGTTAAAAGAATGGAAACGTTCTTTCTGTGCTCTATTAAACCCATCAGACAATGTCAGTGATCTTCCGGTTGACAATTCTACATTGAATGGTACAAATATGAACGATGACATTACTTTGGAAGAAGTTAAACTAGCAGTAGCGAGTTTGAAAGCTAACAAAGCAGTGGGTGTTGATGAAATACCTGCGGAAGTACTCAAGAGCCCATGTCTATTGAATTTTCTGAAATCGTTGTTTAATAAGTGTTTTTTCAGTGGTACAATTCCGACAATCTGGCGAAAAGGAATTATTAATCCTATTCCAAAATCGTCTACTTCTAATGCAACAGATCCGATGTGTTACCGGGACATAACACTTGTCCCTGTGTGTTATAAACTGTATTCCCATATTCTGAATAACAGACTAGTGGAATGGGAAGAGAGTAATGATGTTCTTCACGATTGTCAAAATGGATTCCGGAAGGGCCGTAGCACAATTGACCAAGTAAAGTCATTATCGTCAATAATAGAAACAAGAAAGTTTAGGCGCTTATCTACTTTTGTGGCTTTCATTGACTTTCGAAAGGCATATGACGGTATAGACCGTAACCTGTTATGTCAGAAGTTATTGGACATTGGGATATGTGGAAACATGTACAATGCTATTGTTTCTTTATACAAATCAGTAGAGTGCTGCGTACGGATAAACGGACAGTTAACAGACTGGTTCAATGTTAAATGCGGGCTTAAACAAGGAGGTTTACTTTCACCGTTGCTTTTTAATCTAAATATTAATGGACTTGCTACGTACATTTTTTCGATGAATGTTGGTATAGATATGGGTGCGGAGAAAGTGTCAATTCTACTCTACGCCGACGATTGGGTTTTATTGGCGGAATCGGAATCGGACTTGCAAGTGTTATTAGACGGACTAAATCTTTGGTGTAAAGAGAATAAGATGTCGATTAACCATAACAAGTCAAATGTTGTACATTTTCGACCAAATTCGGTTGCACGGACAACAACTATTTTTAAGTGTGGTAACCTAGACATTAACGTGGTTGAAAAATACACGTATTGAGGTTTAGTACTTACGGAACATTTGGATTATAATGTAATGGCAAGACACGTTGCGGCATCTGCCAGCCGGGCTTTAGGATTAGTTATAGCCAAATATAAATCATTCGGAGGTCTACCGTTTAATACGTTCACTAAATTGTATGACTCTATTGTGTGGAGTACTATTAACTACGGAGCAGCAGTTTGGGGAGATCGAACCTTTTCTTGTATAAATGCGATCCAGAATAAAGCTATTCGTTTCTACATGGGTGTTGGACGCTACACACCAAATGCAGCAGTGAACGGTGATTCAGGGTGGATACCGCCACACGTAAGACAATGGCGAGCCATTGTTAATCATTGGAATCGTTTACGTTATATGAACACTGAACGACTGAATAGAAGAATTCACGATTGGGCGGAAAATAGTTATAAACGTTATAAAGTGTGCAAAAATTTGAACTATAGACTGTATCAACAATTTAAAAACTGTAATATCGAACAATGGTATAATAGTGACGACATTCACAAAACTACTGTGTTAACCAATATAGAGACTAAGCTTTTAACCGATTTCAAATGTAAATGGTCGAACGATCTAGCTCGTGATTCGGCGAGAGCTACTAATGGAAGTGGTAACAAATTGCGGACTTATCGTACGTTTAAGACCGAAATTGGCTGTGAACTTTATTTAAGGACTCTTATATCCCCGGCGCTACGTAGAGCGTTTTCCCCGTTCAGATGTGGAGTTGCACCGCTTAGGATCGAAACAGGACGTTATGAACGTTTGCCAGTGCATGAACGGACTTGTCCAATGTGCAATACTTACGTAGAGACTGAAGAACACGTACTCCTTGAGTGTCCGATGTATGACGACCTTAGGAATGAACTGCTTTTAATTTTGAATAATGAACATGAAAATTTTAACTTTTTAACAAATTCTGAGAAGTTGTCAATTATGTTGGGAAACCAAAACATTAATGTTGTTCAAAAATGTGCCAAAACCTGCAAAGCAATTTAAGATCGGAGAAGGTTATTTTTATATCGGTAAAATTTTAATAGTAGAGTTTTTAGTTAATAGTTTTAAACTATTTTCATACACTTTTTAATTTTGCTGATATTTTTAATTGCTGAACTATTTGAGGAATTTTTTAAATGATTTATATGTAACTGTCCTTTTAATATAGTATGTAAATGATTTTTTTAAACAATTTTTCCCCGTCTCTCATAATTATTTTAAGAATGGCATTAATATATTTTATTGTTTTATGACTATGTATATAATCATTGTATATATTGATGGTGAGACGTTAATAATAAACTATGTCCTATGTATCATGAATCAATTTTCGGCCAGATATGTATACAATGTTAAACAAGTACACTGGATTACAGGTTCCTGGCTTGGGACAGGCACATAAAGTACATGTATGTTGTGGGGTTTAACATGTTTGTGATTACTCAGTCACCCCCTAACCTGGGACAGTGGTGTGACAAAACGACATAAAACAGACTTGAAAAACAAACTGCACAAGATTAACCTTGCAGTAAGGTTGGCCGGTACTATGCGTGATGCAAGGCATGAAAACCTTTCAATTTAACATAATGTAAATAGCACATTAGCAAAACAATAAACATGTGTATGTTTACAATTTGAAACTGTTTATATTTACTGCCAAACGCTGAGACGTAAATTTAGAATTTTTCAGTCAGTATTTATAACAAAGTCACTTTAAAATCACCACATACAAGGCCACTTTATAGATTTACACATACATTAATATTTAAAGTATAAACTTTTTTGAGAAAAGACCAGACAATTTTCAAATAACTGAAAATCTGTTTAAGAAATAGGATAATGTTCATGGAATAAGTTGTTTACAATTTGTTTCAATCTAAAAATTGTAAAAAATTGACATTGTAGCATTGTCGGACAAGGTGAGCTAAGTAAAAAAAGGTTAATTTCAGGTGACAAGAACTTAACACCATGTTGTCATTTTTCTTGTTTCGTTGATGTAAGACCTATGTGTTGAGTGTTACAAATACTTTTTTACCTGTTGAAATATGCATGAATTGCATCTGTATACATGTAATGAGTGCATGCAGCCAAAATATGCAACAGGTATATATGAAAATACCGACGAAAATGACAGAGACCGCGTAACATATCACCAGATTCTTGGAGTTACCACAGGGACTCAAACAAGGGTGAAACCCCACTCTGACTCAATTGCCCGGCTAAAAATTCTAAGTGTAAATGCGACAACGTCCATCTTCATGTTATAGTAAATATTATGCATGTTCTCGCCATGATATGGCTGAAATACTGTCGACGTGGCGTAAAACACCAATCAATCAATCAACCATCTTCATGTTTTCTATTGTGAACTGTTCAAAACTTACACAGTATTTTCTTTATACAATCAAACTTGATATAAAAGGTCAGCGTTGGGAAAAAAGAAAAAGTGACAATTTAAGACAAGCGACCTCTTAAATAAAGTTGACTTATATGATAAATCATAAGAAATGGGAAATGAGAATATGCCCTTAAATATCAAGTGGCTGCTTTACAGAGGTGACCACAACGGCAAGTTTGACTATAATTTTTGCAATTTAAAAAAGAGTAGTTTTTTATGTTCATATTGAAAATATTCCACTTTGTTCACCTTATATCTTTATTGAATCTTCATATTTTGATTGACAAGAAAGCTAGTTTGTGAATAAACCAGTATTTCGAGGGTTTTGCAAAAGTTTTCATACAATTAATTTACTGCAGCAATATTAATTAATTAAGTTTGTAGTTGAGCATAATCGGAATATTTTTTCTTCCTTGACCAGAATTATTATGTTTTCTTCAAGGTCTCCTTCAACATATTTTTGCACAAAAAAAACCAAGGTTGAATTTTTCGGTCTCTTACCTAATACGACTTAAAAGGAAACACTTGCAATTATTCCGGGTGTGTCTAGCGGGAAAAATCGTATACTAGTAAGTTGTATTGTTATATTTAGACTCTTTCTGGTTACAAGACTTGTTCAATATTGGAAACAGCAGTAGGCACCAACAATTATAATTTAAATTTTGGCCTATTTTTCCAGCTACCTTTATGGCATCGCGGCTTCCTGCATCAAAGAAAACTCACCACGAAATGACGGCTATTATAAAATAAAATGCAATTGAAGCTATTGCCTGCATTTAACTTGGAAACCGTATGATTGAACTCACACCTACAGGTACACTTTCATAGAACTGACAGTATACCTAGATTCAGCGTCCAATCACGCTTCCTGCATCATATCAAGAAAGTAGTTTTTCTTTTCACGCGTCTAAGCGGCATCTGTTGGAAATGTGATTAAATACCTGAACACTCGAGCACTTGACGGAACTACTCCGAATAACTGTATTTCCAGCAATAATGTTCACTTCAACATTACATTTCGTACCACCATATGGTGCAATAATATATTGATTGATGGTAGTTTAACGTCCAGTGGCAAATATTTCATGCATAATAAGGACGAGAACAAGTTCAGCAATTATTAAAATGAAGTTAGGTTGGTGTTGAACACAACAGGCCAACGGTTTTTTACTACCACGGGAAAGTGGTAGGGATGGGAAGGAATAACTGAGCCTTCTGTAGCGGCTTAGCTTCTCTTTTTCGAAATCTACAAAAGGGATTATTTACGTGCATGGAGTGTCGCATTATCCACACACGTCACCCATTATGGTCAACGTCTAGGCTTTCCGTATTATGACCTGGCAGCCCCCTCACAATAAAAAAAGAGAGGGCTACCCTATCCGCCACATGAGGAGCGCAGTGAGTTCAGCTGTGTGGGTCGAGCCAGCTGGTGCACATCAAAAATCTAATGACGTATTGTTTCAATTGACTGCTCGCGCATTTTAAAATTCAGTCGAATTTCGAATTCCTGGTTTGATTTTAGTGCTCCCAATCTCGCTATACAAGTGTTATTAGGACGACCCATTTCATACGATTGACCCTCTTTCGCAGAGATCATGTTTTAAATAACGGTTTTTCTCCCTTTGGTCAGATATTCCTAATGCGCATAATGTATGTTAGGACAACATTCCAGCAGGACCAGCATATGATAAATATTTTTTGTCTGATACGATACTACGATGCTGACATGAAAGCGACTCAACAAATATTTCTGGTGGAGAGTTTTATGTCGTCATCACTATACGAAAACCTTTTTCACAAATAACTACGGGTATCTTCCCATTGTTGTAATTTAATTCCTTTTCTATACCTGGTTGTAACTACCACTGACTGTATCTAACCATGCACTGTCTATGACTTTTGCGTAATAGGACGAGTGCATCTAGTGAAAGAGCCGTTACCATTCCGAAGCAATCAAGCGCGCTCTCGTTGTCATATGGTTCGTGTTGATAAAGCTTTAGATTTCTATGCAGTGTTTGCCCACCATGGACCAAATCTTCCTCGTTAAACACACTGTACAATCTCACCGTCCTAATAAATGACGTCTTGACCAATTCAAATAAACTAGAACAATGGCGTTTCCTGAATTCCGTTGCATTTTTTGAAACGGTCTATAGGTTGTCTGTCTGCTGCATGTGTTCTTGGCGCATAGATTTGTCTGACCTCTGCATGATTTAATCCCTCTGAGATTTGACTGCAACATTGTATATATACTTGATTTCGTGAAGTATTTTGTATAAATACGTGATTGTGTGGTGGTATTCGATCTTTTACAATGCATACACTTTCGTTATATTATGAAGGTATTAAGTGTACAGCCGGTTACCCGGTGTCGACAGCTGTTCGCTGAACCATTTGGGACTTAAATCGCACCTAAATGGGTGCAAAAACGTTAGCTGCAATCATTATACATGTTTTCATCATTTATACCCCTTGCAAAGACATTATGGGTTTTAAGGTCTAAGTTACACGATTTAAAGTGAAATTTAACATGTTAAGATGCAATAAATAACAAAAAGTAGATAAAAAGATGAACTGACATGACTTGAATAATTATGTATTAAGTTGTAAACATTCTTTACATATCGTCTATCATCTAATGCATACAAATAACATTTAATAAAAGTACATAGCTACACACAATTAGTACAAAAGTCTATGCTTGAAATGTTTAAAAGGAACGGCGCTTTTATTCAATCGGTCCAGAATGAGGCTCTGCATGGGGTCCAAAAGAATCGCTAGATTTAAGATAAAGTTTATTTCATTTAGGTCGGAATGTTGTTGACATTTGATTAAAAATAATAAATTTTATCCTGGATAATCAAAAGCTTTATTATAACATCTATACATTTGTATGAAAAGACCTCATTTTGTATGTCCATTCTCTTCCTTCCAGGATGAATTGATCATTTTACCTCTGAGTCCATTAGGTACCATGCATAGTCACGGCATCTGTCATCCTCGCTTATGGTTATTTCGTTTGGGTTACTTTGAGAGAGAAACGAAAATACTGAAGGCGTGCATGCTCCCAAAAATGAAAAGGCTTTCGTCACATAACCAGGGTTGGGAAGATGCTCATTAATAGATATTCTCCCCGGGCCCTTTTAAAAAAAATTTTTTGCCCACCCTCCCGTTGTGTTGCATTAAACTTCTTAGCGATCGTTCAAACATGCGTGTTTAAAAACATGGTCTTTTCTTCTTACAACAATATTAAAGATAAAATGAACAGTCTTGAAGTCATGGTAGAAATTAGGAAAAAGTTTACTTTCACTTATTCTACACCCGTTTAAGTTTTAGGACCCTTCATTACCAAAAGAAGTAACGGAGTATTGAGGTAAGATTTTGTTCCACTTCTTCCAAACGGGCCGTTTAATTTTTTATGCTTCCGCAAATAGAACAATAGAACAACACTCTACCAATCATTAAGTTTACCTCTGTGGATAAGATGTATACACATGTTGAAATTTTAAGTTTTTAGTCTTAGGCAAGGGCCATTTGATTTTCGGGAGGGGGTGCTGGGATCTGGGGTTTCTTAGAATAATATACCCCGTTTTTCGTCACAAAAAATCTGGAGTGAAAAAGAAATTTCCAAAAAAATTCTTACATTAATTTTACATGAAAAAATAACCTGGCTCGGGTAGCGGTCGAATAAAATTCTCTGGCATGCATAAAATCTTACCCCCTCTCGAAAATCAAATGGCCCGTGCCTTATGAGTTGGGACGAAAATCTAGCCATTTGTAGCTGGTTTTCATGGATTTCTCTTTTTTGAAACGTACAAATGGAACTTTAATACATGCATGCATTGTGACATTCACCACACGCGTCACCCACTACGGTCCACGGCCAGGCTTTCTGTATTATGACCTGACAGCCCCCCTCCCCCACAAAGGACTTTCCTATCCGCCACCTTGGGATCTCGCTGGGTCAGCTCTGCGGAGACCACTCCGGTGCCTAGGTTTTAGTAGAAAAACAATACTAAAATTTTTATTATATACTAGTCAAAAAAAAAGAAACATTACGTCCCTATGTATTTTCAATAGACTTTCAACTTTCAATGACTGTAACTTTTTTAATAATGA
>JAULBM010322702.1:0-13442 GCA_032357055.1 Geukensia granosissima | reverse complement strand
ATGTGCCTCCCCCTTTGGATCCGCACTGTTTACTACTGTAGTTTAATACAACTTTTCCCTTTTTGGGCGGAGAAAGGGGGCGTACGCCCTTCTTGAATCCGCCCCTGCTTTACTGAATATTATCAAAAAATGTACTTCAACTACTTGCATGTAAAAAACAATAAACATAAAGACAAACCTATGACCACAACTTGCTTTATTGCAAATTTTCTAGGTACAGAAGACCGAGGTGATCATCAAGATGCTGTCCATGTAAGGCAAACTTAACAATACAAATTATCGTATTTTGAAAATTTCTTAGATAACTGTACATGTATTGTATTTAAATACTTTCCGACATCAGTCGGTGATAATTTTTTGTATAATTTTCTCGTGATGGGTTAGCAGAGACAGAAACCTAATTTTCGGACCAAATACTAACTTCAAATACAAAACAGTTATCTCAATTTTATACAACTTCCAAATTGTTCTTATATTTCGTCTTCCAAAATGCGGAAAATTCTAGTAGGATAAATTCAGAAACCAAATGGCGCACAGAAAAACGCTTGAAATACGCATTGTATTTGCAGCAATTACGACATTACATCGGGAAAAAGTGTCTGGTAACATCCGTTGAAGTACTGAAATTCTAAGAAAATTCAGAAATTAAACTTTGGATCTCGTTAAATGCATTGCGTAATCTGAGCGTCCTCGTAAATGACGTTTTTACAAATGAAATTCAACCATGACCTTCCCAGAATTCCGTTGCATTTCTGAAACGACCCATTGCTTCACTAGGGGTCCTATCGTACAAAAAGTAAATTATACAATCTGAGCTAGTTTTTGTTCTCAGACTCTAGTGTCTGTGCTAGTTTTTATTCCCAGACTCTAGACTTCGAGAGGTGAGCTCCCAAAGAAGAATCTGCTAAGTTTTTCCATAGTATTGAAAGGGTACATAATTTGTACAGAAACTTGACGCATCTATACTCTCGAGTTTTTTTCGTAGAAGTGTCCAATGAAAGAAGTGGTTATCATTCTCAATGTTGAACAATCTGAAACTCCTGAAGTATCATACTCCATACGATGGAACACTTGCTAATTTACAGTTCCCTCGAATTGTCATAAGCATGTGACTTCACCTTCGAGACGAGATGCCATATTTATTTAAGTCAAGGCTAAAAAGAATGGCGATAATTTGATTATCTCCTCAGACAAACGTTTGTGGATAATCGTTGAACATTCTTGATCAAATTCACTGCTCAGCAAATAAAAGACTTACTATCTGCCACTGTGCTATCTGCATACACACAACAGGAACTAGCCACTAATATCACCACCAGTGATATCCAGGGCTTAGTACTACTCATGATCACCTGAAAAACAAATGTGTTCTAAATTAAACTATCTTCAAGCTGCCTTCATTTCTGTTGCAATTTATAGAGCTCTTTAACACTAACGATTTACGATAACATCATGAAAATAGTTTGTCTTCAAGGCCATGAAAATAGCGTACTTCAGCAAATTTTCCAAAATTCTTTAAAATTGCATTCTTTAAAACAGTTTTCATGTCTTTAATTAATAAAATCATGAGGCTGCCAACATTTTCCCTTTGTTTTTTAGGTGTGTTCCCCGAACGTCTACTGGACTAAAACAACACCTCATTAGGTTGGGGGATTAAGGGGCACCTCAAGGGGGAATGCACTGATTACTTTACCTCTATTTACCTATGATTTAAATTATTTACACAGTAGACATTTAGATACTGTGTCTTAAATAAATTCAATGTTGCAATAAAAAAGATAAACGTTTTTAAAATAAGGATTTTGCAAAGTAATTAAGAAATTTATATGTTAAATTTACCCCCAAAATAATAATAATCTTTTTTTAATCTTAAAAAATAAATTTTGTTATGCATTAATATAGTACTTCCAATTTCATTATGAAGGAAAACCGAGTTGTTGAATTTAAAAATAAAAATTGATTGTAATTCAATTAAGTAATTCTTAATAACTTAACTTATCTATAATGTAATGTTATGAATGTAAATCATTTTTCATATTCCTTGAAGATCCCAGCTGTTCAAGTTATCATGCAACCTTAAGTCTTGAACTGTACAAGTAGCAAAAAGATTACATAAAGCAAAGGTTATGCTATTATTGTCCAGTGGCCTGCTAACTTGTTGATCAAAACAAGCTAAGGAACTGTATATAATGGGATGAAAAAATTCAATAGTCCTTCATTATTAGACTCTCTTTATATTTCTTAAACCTTTATAGTCAATAATTTGCATAGTTAGTCCCACATTTGCAAATACCTGTACCTCTGTTCTTTTCCTTATTTCTATTTGTTACTAGGTGCTACTAACTATCTGCCCTTTTTATAATTTTGTTTGTAATAAAGTTATAAACAGATTTGTGAACATTGTTTGTTGATTGTATATGTTGTATTTGTTTGGTCCATATGGGCACAATATACAATTAAATAAATAAAAAAATTAAAATATAATATATATTATTTCAATTAAATAAAACAGTATGTTTTAATGTATAATTCTCCCTTTTGCCAAGACCACAATACATTTAGTGTACCTCATATGCATGTAGTGCTTGGTTTTCAAAGGGGGGTGCGATTGCACCCCCCTCCACCCTTGCGTACGGGCCTGACATCATCGTAAATATAACAATCATAGAATTTTCCAATTCTGGTGTAAACTGTACCTCCCAAAATACGTTCCAGTAGCCGAAAATAACTAAGAACATACAACTTAAGCACAGAGAAGTTTTTTACTATCCAAACATTGCATATAGCACAAGAGATTACCCCCCCCCCCCACGTAATGGGCCAGTAATAATATTTAAAAGAAAGAATATGAAATATATAATAATAATTCCATAAAGTTTTGTCCGTTTATATGCCAGATTATGCCAGATTATTTTTATTTTCTGATAAAATACAAAATTACCAAACATATTTTATTTCGTTAGGATCAGACTCAGAAAACACCTGTGTTCACAAGATAGTAACTTGTGCGCACGAAATATCAACTGGTGCGCACAAGTTACCATTATTGTTTTGCGTGGCACTCCTGGGCTTCCGTTATGAGGGATTGATGTAGAGTAGCGGAGTCACCCGAGGTTTGCCGATTGACTTCAGGGCTTCCGTAAAGACCGGAAACTCGACCAATGTCATGTCATGGAATAATTAAGCATTTTCCATGTTTCACTTTTATTTGTTCCTGAACAGAAATTTAAACATAAAATGATTCATTGGTTGATTGTTTGATTGTTGTTTAACGCCCAGTGGCATATATTTTCATGCATTTTCAGGACGAGAACAAGTTATCAAGCAATAAATCTTAAAAGGTGCTAGCTGGGGGTTAGACCGGGTTATTTAATTGCCACAGTATGCCAAATTGGGACTGTTTGGGTAGAGGAGGGAAATTTAGCCACCTACTTAGTACTAAACAAAAGTATAAAATGAGACTTTAATTTGTATATTCTTGGGTTTATAATATTTTAGTTTATTGAGAGACTGAGGGTCATAATTTATTGTCGGAATATATATTATTATGGGCTGATGAAACGATGGGATGTCCAAAGTCCATCGGAACAATAGACTGTCGGAAAAAAGATTAAAAAAAAAGATAAATCGAAATAAAGAAGGAACATTACCTGTTTAATGCAAGTTTGTTGATGCATATGCTCTGTATGGGCTGAAAATTAAAGCTACTTCTCTCAGATTATCTCCTTTTTATATATTCACGGTCATACTAAAGGACATAAAAATCTGTATTTTCGAGATTTTAAATAACTTTTTAGAAAACTAACAGCTTATATAAACAATTTAAATTGACTGGTTTCGCCTGGTATAATTCAGAGTTCCAAATCTATTGTTCAATTTTAAGTAGATATCGGCCTGAGTATTATCACATGTATCACGGCCAATAAGCACCTTTGACTGATTCAGCTTTGGGTGATTTCGAATTCTACAATGAATTCACACAATATGATTTCAAGCTTTATTAGGAGATAACTCTAAGTAAACCTTTTTCTTAAATTTATTTGAAAATTTTCAATAAAATCTCTCTTATATAAATACATGTACATTGATAGAAAAGTTTGTTCGAAGAAAATATTTGATCTTTTGAAAAGCAAGATATTTTTTCCTTCATGCAGAACAGAAATTTTTATTATCTACTGTCTCATAGGTTTTATGTTTACACTTGCCCATTTTTTACCAGGTGGCAACATATTTTTTCAGCTACAATACAAAATCAAAAGTTCTTTCTGTGATCTATAGGCCTTAATATCAACATTTTTAATAATCCCATTCCCCGATAAGAAAATTGTTCTTGCGTAAAAATTCCAAGAATAAATGAACTTTAAAATGTTTAAGGTGAGGAAGTCTTATTATTACATAAAACTAAATTTCTGGGTTACATATTTAAATATTAAAAAAACTAATTTAAAACGGCTGTTGAAAAAATTAGGTTTGAAAGGAACATTTAATACTGGTAGCTCCATGTCCAATGACAATAACAAAATAGCACGTAAATTCGCGATATAATGAAACCTACAATACAGTGAGAAGGGAGTAGACCCCTATAAATTTAATAACACAAATTCTATTAAACGTTAAAGTTCATAAAAATTAGTTGCACCCGGTCGTAAGTTACATTTAAAACAAATCACAATCGTATGTATATACATTAAAGTTTAGACGAAAATTTCACAAAAGGTCGGCAGCCACTAGGCCTGCAAGATTTCTCGTATTTTACGAAGTTACGCAAGAGAGTTAATCAAACGTGCGTCAACAAAAATATTGCAGTCTTGTACATGAAGTCGTAAAGAAGTTACAACTAAAACACATCGTCTGTGCGTAATAGGGACACTCGTGAATCATACTTAGCTCAAGAAGTCACCACAAATGGGAATTAAAAGTGGTTTTGATTCGTTTTCTTTCCACCTGTCCTGACCTTGAAAAGATCTTGAGTCTGGCGTTGGTGGCTGTTAAATGGTGACGTCATAACCGGAACTAATTATAGAAAAGAATCGATGACTGATATTTTTCCGTAAAAAAGTAAACTTATTAATATGAGAAAGGCACCGCCTTCAAAGAGGACGGAACACGACGAAATTAAATTATATGTATTTTGAGTGTATGCATATTTTTAACTATTAGCTCCATTAATAAGACAGAAACTTAGAACGGGGAAAGAAAATTTATTAGTGCTACAGTTTTTTCCCTAAAGTAATCAAATATATGTGTTCATACCTTTTTTAGAGTTTGGATTTTTGCATCGAAAATTGATTATATTTTTCATGAATTATTCCCTTTAGCTGAATAAAAAACTTCATTTCTGAATAAACTTCTACTTTTGTTACAAATAATTTTGAAATGAAATTATATGATGTGACATCACAACAAGTTACTGCAGTGGTTTATATTGAGATTTTTTAAATGTTTTTTAGAAAAAAAATCGAACTTATACTGTTAGTTTAATATCATAAGCGAGCAAGCTAGCAATGATTTTAAATGGCTGTCTATGAGAAAACCATGCAATGGCCTATACATGCAACATTCTCAGAATTCAAAGATATTGGGCATACTTGATAGGCATGACCACAGTAACATGTTAACCTAAAAAAATCGGACTGTGATAATAGTAACCATAGAAACGGGAGAATAACTCGGATTTCCCTTGTATATTTTTAGCCAAACAAAGAAAAATGTATCCATATTTCATTTATTAAATTAATTATGCAAATAAAAGATATTTTAATTATTTTTAAGGTTTTATTCAATGCATATGAACATTTTGGTGCAGTAATAAAATTTATTTCAAACACAATGCATTTAATCATATAATGATCACAAAATAATATCAGTAAAAATGATCTAAAAATAGATTTTTAAGCATTTAGGGGGTTTTCTCACCACAGAAACTCAAACAACGCACCAATCAGTTAGATTTTTGGTAGATATGTTCAAAATTGATTATTTTCTAATATACTTCTGGGAATTTGGTTGCAAATAAAAATTGTTGATAAATTAGGCTGTCATAAATACATTTATCTGGCAAAACAGGCAAAAATCTAGAAACAAGTGTTTTATAAACATCTCATATGCAAAACAACAAAATGAACGAAGGATTGTTTTGCACAAATCATACTTAATACTTAAAAGATAAACCAAAGCTTGTACCAAAATATGTAAATATGGTTTTTGTAGTAAAAATATCATAAAATGGGATATTTTCAATTTTGCGGATTTTAATTTAAAATCACATTTATCACAGTGCCAGTGGAAACTGTGCATACTTCCAAAAATAACCCCTTTTGTGTTTTATTTATAATACTCTAGGCATCAGAAAAAGTAAATAATATGAATGCAGCATCTATAAAAGTGCTTGAAATGGGTTAATTATTACATTTGTACCCCTCCCCTTATAAAAATAGGCAGAATATTTCACAAAAATACATACATGTATATTTCGTTCAAAATCCAATTTCAGATGGATGTACAAACATGACAAAGCCATGACTTTTCACCTATTGATATCAAAATCAACTGAGCTATTCATCTTCCAATAAGCAATCAACTATTAAAACTTGCATAATTCAACCAATTTTATATCGATAGATGAACACTGGTAATTCTACATTTGTGGCAGGGGAAAAAATATTTGGAATTGTCTATTACAAGTCGGATATAAAAACCTGTAGAAAAACTGTTCAAAGTTATAAAAGTAGTGTTCATTAGAGCCTCTTACTATGTATACATGTATTTATCTAATCAGTTAAACTATTAACAATTGATGACAAGATTTGTTCATGTTCTGTTACCATTAAATCATTTATTACATCTTCTAGGACTTCATCTTGATTGCAAGCATTCTCAACTTTTACAAGTTCAACAGAGTTTACTTCTTTTTGTTTATTAATTTCCTTTTGTTTTTTCACACACAAATTCCCAAAGTAACTTCTAATTTGTTGATGAGATAGCCATTCAGAGGGAGAAAACATTTTGGATCCGTCACCATCAAGCTCATTTCTCATCTGTTTCGCTACTGTATAGGGACTAGCCTTTTTGCCACTATCTTCACCAGCTTCAAATATTTTGGCTAAGTAAGTTTTCACCTTTGGAGAAAAGCGAACAGCTTTTTTCCTTCGTTTCAAAGCATATCCCTGATTTTCATTAAATTTAGATTGATCATCAACACTATCATATGGAATTGTAGGTTGGTTGAATCTAATTTCTCGGCATCGTGCTGCCCAAAGTCGCTTGGATTTATCCCCCAAATCATCTAGGTTTTCATCATCATATACATGTTTACCAGTAGATAGATGTTGAATTAGTTGCTCATGCTTTTTGAACAATTTGACACAATCTGGTTCGATACATTGAAAGCTTTCTCCTTTCTGTGATGTTCTTATTGACGGTTTTGCATCTGGAGATCTTGGATCAACAAATACCTGAAAAATATAAAAAGGGAGGTTACAGAGTGAATTTACATGTGAAAACAAATCACACCATACATGGAAAAAATATAAAAAATGGACACAGATATGGGACACAGATGCCACTGCACTGTGTGGCATCTATCAAATTTGCACACAAGATACAACTCATCATGCTGAAGCTGCATACCAAATTTAAAGTAATTCCCATATGTGGTTGCTGAGTTTTAGCGAACGGAAAACTTGTACAGACGGACGGACAGCAGTAAAACTTCATGCCCCCAACGCCCATTTTTTAAAAAGCCTTATCAAGCTTATTAAGTGTTGTGGATCAGTTAAGGATTCAGGCTTACTTGAGCCTCTTCATGTAATTACAGATGCTGAAAATTGTAGCTGCATTGGTTCTTGAATGAAACTGAAATTAAACATCAGTTTCCCATTTTTGTTTGTATAACATGAGGTTTATATCCGAGAGGGACAATAATCGCTCACTATGTACATGTATAGTCAAACCTGCATTTAGCGGTCACCAAAGGGAAGATGTAAAATTGGCTGCTAAAGACAAATGGCCATTTATTCAAGGTTCGATTTGACTGAAATATACAGCAAAGGGAAACTGAAATGTGGCTGTTACAATCAGGTTTTTGCTTAATCAAGGTGACCACATCAGCAAGTTTGACTGTACCTATAAGGCATAAATATAAAGGGCTGCATATCAAATTTGAATTGCATCGGATTTGTAGGAGCTGCAAGAAGAAAGAATATATTTATATATATTGTATCTTACCAAATGATCAGCTTTCATTGTCAACTTCTCCGCTATTCTTCCCATGTCTGTAGATGGAATTAGTATCCCCTCAGTTCTGTATGCCTTGAAAGCCTTCATTCCATCATCTTCGAAGGTAAAGTTGTTGTACTGAGATACAGGGAATGACTTCAACAAGCCACATTTGGATGATTCTAAATCTGATTCATTTCCTGTTTTGATAACAGACACATATGTGTTCCGTATTCCACCATGACTTTCTAGAGCTGCTTTCATCTCCATTGCATCTGAAATATTGTGTCCCTCATTAATGAAATTCAGCATATGAAGTCTACAGGTGCCTGTGCGAGAGTCACAAAGATCTTTTCCAGATTGCGCCTCACAAAAGTTGTACTGCTTAACATTTAAAGGTAAGGTGGAACGAAATTTCCACAGATAAGAGAGCAATGGAAGTGAGTGGTAACAGCCTGCATTGTCTGATCGAATGTAAACATCTGTTACAGCAGGCTTTACAGTTTTCAGGATTTCAAATGCATGGAAAAATATCTGGGAAACAATATGCCATCCCTGCTTCGCTTCTCCATCAATGATATGTATCATTGATATAATATCGAAGGTTTCATCATCATTTTCAGACTCAGGGTACTCTGGTTTTTGAACAATAGCGCAAACCATGTGCCAACTAATGCCCTGTTTTCCAAACCATTCACTTTGAGTTTCATGAAATAATTGGGGAATCCACTTCATACACCAATCTGCAATGATCATTGCCTCATTTGGCCTTAATTTTTGGAGGATATCAGCCTTGCATAAATCTTGATTAACTGTCCTGATCAAATGATCTCTCCACTGCCATATTTTCTCTGTAGAAGTTTCCAAATCATAAAGTGTTTCCTCTTTATCTTGGACAATGGTGAATGTTGTAGAGTTTACCAGATTTGTAAGTTCACCTTTTAGTTCATACATTAGATCACAAGATCCGCAGTTATCAGTATTTGTGTGTGGATGGCTACACGGTTTCTCTGACAAGGCAAACTGTGTACAATGTTGAATACACTTGCTTTCTGGAACTACATGACCCCGAAAATCATTCTTTAGATGCTGCTTACAAATTTCTAGTTTACTCTGGATTTCTTCAACTTTACTTCCTTCTAGACCCCTAGATCCAAGATTTGAAGCCAACTTTTTTAAAGTTTCAATGCTTTCCATACCATCATTAATGAAATTGTCCAAACCATGAAGTGATTTCAGTTGAGAGGCAGCACAAACTTTGATTATTTTGTACAGAGTTGCTCTACATGGTGGTGTGATGCTATTTTCTGAGCAGTACTTGTTGTATGCGGATATTAGTCTGGATGCTATCATAGTCCTTATAACTTTTGGAATCTTTACTTCTAATCCGGATGACAATTTAAGATGCTTTGATCCGAATGCAACAACTTGAAGGTAGCAAGGAGCCGATATGAATTCAATAAAGTGATGGATTTTGGATTTTGGTAGGCGTATTCTGTAAATCTTTGGTGGAGCAATATACTGCCCTGGACCATGCAATGCTGCATATTTTCTTGCTGAGTCAATTTTGTAGACGGTTAATCCTTCAATGTAAGACATGAGTTCAGCCTTAGTGTATTGTCCAACAATTATTGACAAGATCTGCACTTTTGTAGAATGGTCTTCAGCTTTCTTATATGCAGTGATTATTGTTTCTGTGATGGAATCTTTTGGCTTTTGTTGTTTTGTGTCTGTTTTTATGCTTTCAATAACCTTTTTCATTAATACTTGACTTTGTGATGGAGCAATACTTTCACATACTAATTGAAAGGCAATACGGGCTTGGCGTATGTAATACATTTGAGTCGAGTACTGAAGTTGATCAATGGCTGATGAAGCTTGTGACCTGAGTGGACTGTATCCCCCATTTGACATTATATTCATGGCCTCATTGAAAAGTTCTCTTTGTGATCTCTCATCTCTAGACCAGTTTGAATGAGTTGTTGCTTGAGATGATAGCACATCAAAATCTGAAAGAAAAAAAATTTTTTTTTGAAAAAAATATCTAGTTTTTCTTAAAGCAGCACATATAGATGTATAAATATACGGAAATACAGAAAATGATTGGGCAACCATGACCTCATTTCATCTGAATGTTGCAATACTAGTTTACACTGATGCTCAAATAAATTTATCATCATAACTACAATGTATTTACCAAATTTCACTAAGTCAGTAAACGGAAAGCAATGTGTGACAGACCTAACATTGAATCCAAAAGTGCAAGGAGTTCTTTATAGTGTCTCATTGGCCTGTATAAAGATCAAAGGGATCACATACAATACTTCTTTCGGCTTTGATGGACATCCGATCAGCATAAAAACCGTCCTTTGGTAGAGGTCCACCCAATGATCATTCATGCCAAGTTTGGTTACATTTGGCCCAGTGGTTTCAGAGGAGAAGAAGAAAATGTGAAAAGTTAACGACGACAGAGGACGACGAAGACGATGGACGCCAAGTGATGGTAAAAGCTCACATAGCCTATGGCCAGGTGAGCTAAAAAGTTTACGCAAAGTTATGACAATAGCTTTTGACAGGTATTCTAACTTTTAATTCTTTTAATCATACCTGAATCTGTTACAGAATCATTTTTCTCTAACAAAGAATAACTCTGCAGTTTTCCTATTTCAAAAACCTGAGATTGTGAAGTACCTGAAAATATAAAGATTAATCATTGACTGTATAAATTCTAAAAGTTAACAAATAATTTGTACAGACCATGCTTAATTGTAAATTAAATATGGTGAGGCATAGAATTTGTTGTTATATTTGCCTAAGTGTTGCATGTTAAAACTTTCAATAAGATATGGTCTGCATGAGTTGTTTTGATTCTGATTATGACAGTTAAGAAACAAGAGGCTTGTGAGAGCCTGATTGGCTTATCCAGCAGGAGGTTGGACGGAAAGCTCAAGCTTTTTAGAATCTAGCTCACACTGAATTTTATTTTCATGCAATTCATTTGTTGTTTAAATTTGAAATTACATGCCTATAAATGATAGAGGCTTTAAACTAGTTAGTTGTCTGCAGATGAGAATATTCAGTGGTTTTAACAAGGTTTTTAATATTTTTTGTGAAATAAAAAATAGAGCAGCGCTCAAGGTCCCCCGCCTTTTAGCATTGTTTTATGTTCGCCAACTTTGGTCTAATTTTTCTCGGAAACGGTAGGAAATAGGAAAATCTGATGGAATACTAGTCTCATCTTTCTTTGAGAGGAATTCATTAAAACCCCATCAAAATTGGATGAAAAATAAAAATTTCCTACTCGGCACAAAATGACACTCTTCAGCCCCTTTCAGCCCCTTGTAACTCAAAAACGGCATAATATACCAAAAAATGCATAGGGGCAACTTTTGTTGCATTTTTTACAAGGAATCATTTGCAACAAACCTTATCAAAATTTTTTGCCAACTTTGGTCTAAGTTTTCTCGGAAACGGTAAGAGATAGGAAAAATTTGATGGAATACCTATCAAATCTTTTTCAAAGAGGAATCCAACGAAAAAAAATTCATCGAAATCGGATTTGAAATAAAAATTTCCCACTCGGCACAAAAAAAACACTGTTTTTGACCTTTTGACCCCTTTTGTGTCCTTGACCTTTGACTTTTTGACCTCAAAATTGGTAGAGTGATTTCCCTTCTTTATCCCATCCATCTGTGTAAGTTTGGTTCAAATTGGACCAGTGGTTTCAAAGTTGCGGAATGACTGAACTGTGAATTCTATAGTCCCCCGCTTTCGCAAAAGGCAGGGGACAATAAAGCAGATTTTAACCTTTTCTTGACCTCAAACATCCCAGTATCATGCCACCAAGTAATTTAATCAATGCTAAACCACCAGAAACAACTAAAAACAGTGTTAATCCAAATTAAAACTACATCCTTTATACTTTCTAAATGGATGAACTGTGAACCAGGATAAATTCTGGGGTTAATCAGACTGCATTGAAATTTCCAGATTTGTCAAGAAATTATTTTTTTGGAAATCTGACCTACCACACCTACTTATAACTTTGATAAAATAGAAAACACACATTTTTGGCTTATTAGGATAGAGAAATACAGAATATTTTCGGATTTTGCCACTCAGGATTTTCAAAATAAAGAGAATTAATGGTAGAGAAGTGCATGAGAATGTTTAAGTTGGTTGATATGATTAAATGTGTTTTTTGTTAAGGGTTTCAATATTTAAGTTGAAGGCATTCATACAGCTTGAAAAGGGTACGGAATAAGCCTGTTCCGTACCGGAGAGTTTAATGTTGTACAATCATACAGCAGATTGCAATTTCCTGTGATAACAAATTTGCCCATTTTGTGAGAAAATTTTATTTATTTATACTGGAGTAAGTATCCTTTCCAGAAAACTACACCAGATGTGGATGGAAGTTTTCTTTCTTACCTTACTGAGATGTCAAAATCTGCTGAGCATTAACCTAAACCTTGTGTTTTAAAGGTAAATAATAGCAGTTTGGTTGCTATGGAAACAGATTAATTGTAGAATTTTTTTAAATAGCAACTCATATCCAGCAAATCTGTGACACATGCACATTTAAAAAATATATATACATGTATAGACATCAGAGCTTAAACAAACACAAAAGGCAGCCTAAAATTTGCCTTACATTTTATTTGCCATGCCAAAAATTGGTTAAGTGCAATCTATAGTAATTGTATGTACTATAAAGAATAAAACAGTGAAGAACATAATAAACTTACCCCACATGAACCCCTGAGAATGTAAGGATCATCAGGATGGTCAAATCCTTCACAAGTTACTTCCACTTTACCAAATCTGTAGGCATTGTCCATATCTGTCTTACATTCCCACTATAAAATATACATACAAAGCAGATATGATTTTTCTTCTTTAAAATATTAAAATTAAAATGTATGGCATTAAAACCTCTTTGAAAAAACACCCTGAATAAAAAATTGGAAACCAGTCTTGACTCTTATTCTATTTTGCTGTTACAATCTGCAATGGTAATATATAATGGACAAATTAAAAAAAAAACAAAACCATCAATGAAGCCAGGAATTAATATGCAACACAATCTGAGAACACATATTGGTCCCATTCCAAATTGAAATTATCGGCAAAATACACAAGATTTCTAACCGGAGGTGCAGGCAATGCCTGCAAAGTTCGCCTCGTTGTCCCCAGCTTGTCGTATTCCACTATTTGAATCAAAG
>JAULBM010322691.1:0-13443 GCA_032357055.1 Geukensia granosissima | reverse complement strand
TACTGCTGGGTACAAAAATCACATTCGCTGGTTACAAAAATCAACCGTTTTTACGATTCGCACTTTGGATATAGTGTTCATTGTCATTTGTGAAATGGATATTTCGTACTGGTTAACCAAATTATGAAGCCAACCGTAAAATTTCCGGAGTGCTGACTTCCATCTCTCCTTGAAAAAGTACTTGAAAGACTTATATCTTTACATGGTTCAGTGACATTCTTGTAAGCAGCAACCCTCTATCAATAAAATCCTTATATGAAGGACAAGCCGTGGAGTAGCGAATCAACTAAAAAATAGACACTCTATATGCAGATGCGGCAGAAATGTTGCTAGACATGAACGCTAACTTTACAATGGGAAAATTAAAGAAATTTCGCTTAACCCTGCATTACTATCAATATCTAGGTGAACATTAAGGTATGAAGCAGACCTCTCTTTTTCTGTAGTATTCTTGACTACAAGTTCCATTGAATAGATTCGGTCAATGTAGTCACCAATTTTAGAATTATTCATTGAAAGAACACCATCTCAATATCGGACCTGAAACCAAAAGATTTATTAGGATTCCCTCTAAAGTAGTTTTGAAGAATATTTTTTTTTTATTTCTCATTTCAACTACACGTTTCTCTGTCACAAAAAATAAAGAAAGAAACTGATCACTAATACAGCTGTCATTACTTACCTTACGTAATCTTTTCTCTCTTGAAATATTGTTTCGCGTACCCGTTTTAATTGCAGACTAAATATCGCAGACTCAATACTCAAATAATATTGGTGTGGATATTTGACCATTATTGAAGGCCTTGATGCAACAAGTTGATATTTGTATATAGCTATTTTTGGGTGGCTGTCGTCTGAAAATTCGTGCCAAATTTCTCTAATAAATGTCACATCTCATCTAAACTCTTATTTACATGCCAAACTGAGAACAAAATAAATAATCCGCCAAAAGTTAAGCATCAACTTGGTTTTGATAATATATTTTTTTATTTTTGCACAGACAAAAAAAGGTTTAGACGTTTAATTGGCTGGTAAACCCTCATTCCTAAATATGAATCAACCACCTTTATTAAATCGGTGATCCGAATTTACAAAGGACATTTAGGGTACATATTGCTCAAATCAAAAAGGGCAAAAAACAACAACACAAAAGACGATTTTAAGTTTTACTTGCGATCTTTTTTATACTCTATTCAAAATGATACAAGTATAATTTTTAATCAAATGAATCACAAGTATATAAACTGTCATTTAACGTTAAGATCGTTAGTTTCTGGTATAACCTCTGCGCATCCGGTATAAATGTCCAACACGCCTCCTCATTCATCTGACCACACACCGAAGCCTATACTATGGAAACCTCTGCCATTCGGCGATAAAAGCGACTCGTAATTCATTCAGTTTTGACATTTCGGTTATTGCTGATTGATTTTACGACCGATACAGTCTCATACATGTTAGATCAAGTTCATGTCCGGTGACATGGAGGGCCATGGAAATGTTTCAATGGACTCTGCTTCAATAAAGTCCCTTACAATCTGGGATTGATGTGGCCGAGCGTTGTCATCTTGGAACACTGGAGTGTCTGCAAGTGCATGATTCTTAAAACGAGGCTAAACATGGCTGTCAAAGATTTCATCTCGGTATTTTTGGCTATTCAGGGTACCGTCAATAACCTGTAATGGAAGCGAACAGTCATTTGAAAAGCAGCACCACACGGTTACGCCACCGCCACCATATGCAATAGTTCCTTGAACGTTGTTGCTGTTCAGTGCTGTATTCCGTTCCCTCAAAACACGCATTCGACCGTCTACAGGCTTCAGCAGGCACCGGCTTTCATCGGACCAATGAATTCGCTTCCAACTTTGTAGGTTTCAGTGATTCAGGAGTCTAGATCCTTGAAGGCGTGCCTGGCGTTGTCTACGAGTTAATTCTGGGCGTTTCACTGGTATACGAGCACGCAACGAAAACTATGCAGCCTGCGAACAACAATTCTTACACTTATGCGACCAACATATCTCTCAACTGAACTGCCGTTGACAATGGTTGTAATCTAGCTTGCCGATTAATGTAACGATCTTCTCTAGGGGTTGTTTTACGGGGTCGATCTCGGGCGGTCTTCGACGGTTCCTGTGTGTCTATGGCGTGCTAAAAGTGTGCTAATCACAGAATTGTTCACTCCAAAATTGGCTGCTATTCGGCGACTACTTAGGCCGGCGCCGTTCATGCCAACCGCTTGCCAGCGTTCGGCGATAGTCATTTTAAAAAGCTTTTTCAAATAACCATTAAAGGAAAGATGTACGTGCTATCAGTCAAAACAATTTTGTGTTTGAAAGCATGATTAGGGAGAAACAGATTTTTGAAACCTGATTTAAATGTTCAATGATTTATTGATTGACACCTTACCAGTATTTTTCATGAAGGTAATGATAGTCAATTTCATGTACATGTATTAAATGTTTACTAAATTGCCTTATTAGAAAAATATATTGGAAAATACTTTGGTGAAGCTTAACTTTTGGCTGACTGTATAGAATAGGTGCTAGAAAGACACGTTCCACATCTTACATATAAAAACATCAAAAGATAAATTTAATTGTGTAAAGCGCGCATTAACAATGCTTAGTTCCTTTACTGCCAGCTAGTTGGCAATAAGTCGTTTCAGCATAAAAGTCCCACAATTTCAAATCGTTCTTATGTCACCTATTGAGGACAACGATAACAAAAGACGAACATAAAACATCGAAGCAAATTGAGGTCAAAATACAAAATTTATTGCGCCTTACTTTGACTTAAATAAATATAAATGCGCTTGAAATACTTGTCAGTAGTTAAATTATTCTATAATATATTTACACTTAACGAACCTGCAAAAAATGAGACAAGATAAGTCATCGTGTGCCACTGATGAATAGATACATTATAAATAATTTATCTTTCGTCAATACTTATATTCAACATGACAGCTGGGACGTGCTCTATTGACGAGTAGAGGTTGTTAAAATGGAGCAGAGATTTTACAACTTGTTATATACTAATTTCACGAAAGGTGAACAAGGTCGAATTGCTTATTGCAGAAATTAAGTTTTCAACAAGAATCTAATTGTATCTGATTTCTACATTAAACAATGAAATAATGGAAAGAGGAAGGGAGGGTCTTCAGACATGTTTATCTTCATAAATATCTTTCAGTCTTTATAACTGTAGTATGTAAAACTGTATTATTTCATTCAATTGAAGAAATTAAATGAATGAACAGAAATCACGATCTAACTGGTTGTATCAAAAACGAAACAACGGCATCTAAGAAAGCTGGAGAATATATAGAAATAAAAAAAACGTCTTTATATTAAGTAGTAGTGGGTGAATTTTATTGCTACAGAAAATGCAGTTTCCAGACAGTTTATGGTGCAACAGCAAGAGTGGCTAGTGGGTACTTTTATTTCAATGGTTACTTATCCAGATTTATAAATCTATCATTGCATACCTGCCATGCATATGTTGGCCAGTCCGAGCAATAGTTTGCTAGATTGTGTAATGTCTTTAGTTATTATTTCGGGTATTGCGTTGTTCCGAATGTCTTGTTTGTAATTGTCATTTCGTGTATTATACTCTTAGACTTAATATTGAGATAATAATAATAATAATAATAATAATACTAATAATAATAATAATAATAAAAATAAAAAGAGCAGTATATTTTCATAAATACTTATACGCGTTATTTTTCATTTTGGGCAATGAGTGATATTCCACCCTTGTTTCAGACCTTGTGGAAAACTCTAGGTTTGTACATTCCTTGTTTTTTCTCGTGTTTAGAGTATAGTCTGACATATACCCCATATCGTTTCATTTCATATTTACTGATCCAATAAAGGGGACCAAGAAGAAAAATCTACAAACAGTATTGCGATTTTTTACAGTTGGATATTTATTGGGCAACTAAAATCTGAAAAAGCAAAGAATCAGATTAAATGAGGCACCGCGGCATAGTTTCGATTTGTATTTGTCGAGGAAATGCACCGAAATTTTTAAAACACATGCATTTTTTATGAACATACAATAAATGTATATGACACAAATTCACACCATTGCAGAGCTTACAACTTCTTCACAAAATATCGGCATGACCACGGTTATAATTATGCCTCTATTAACCATTAGGTGAGGATTTCTCGTATATTTTGATCAATGAAATCATTCACTGCGTTTGCGTGTGTTCCTGTAAAAAAATTCCATATGCAATTAAATGTTGGTCCTGTCGAGAAAATATGATAAATATAATCAACTGATTTATTGTCTCATCCTGCGAAGAAATATTTGAGTAGATTTTATTAGTTCACGTAGATAAACTGATTAACAAAAATTTTACTAGTAAAAGGATGCAATTTATTTCCTTTTTTGTGAAAAAAACATCTCACACTTATGACAAATTCGATTTGCAACCACTTAACAGCCCTTTTAATGAGTAATTTAAATAAAGTTGCAAACGATTAAAATATTTGTCTGTTGTGCACCTTTTTTGCAATTAGCTCTGTTCGCAAAATATTTATTTTTTTATTCCAAGTTTTATTTAGAATTTCACTATAGATCAGTTTTCTTAGCAACAAAAATAATTGTAGATCGACACTGGCACCAGCCTCTCACGTGTCATTCGAAAAATTCGTTTTGCGATTTGAAACGGACCGTTACTAATTCAAAAGTGAAAAATATGTTTTCTGACAGCTTAAAAGTTCAAAATGCTGGTTTCGTTTTTGCAAACGTATTTAAGTTTAAAATTAAAAAAGCACCCCTTGTTCACTTTGTCCAAGGCTATCTTTCACACTAATGTTTTAAGTTTTTCACCAACTCCGGAAAAAGGAATTCGATGATACCAAAAGAGCAGAAAGAAATCGTTAAGTCGAAAGACAGACAAGACCATGGTCAACAAAATGAAACGAAATACAAACATAGAACACACAACACTACACTGAAAACAAAAGCTGGAATAACACGAACCCTACCTGAAGTCTCTTTTTTATTCAGTTTTCAAGTGGTTATGAGTGGGTTCAAAATGAATTTCATAAATATTATCCATTTCAATCGGAGAACATCGCCGTCATGAATTATTAAACATACTGCGTAAAAACTCATTTTGTCTGTCTTGTTGATAACAAATTGAAATTAATGGAACATAAAAAATAAAAAAATTCCGAAAAATATATGAAAAGAGTATAGGTAATTTGTTCCTTATTCATAATAGCAGGTCTTAATAAGAAAACGTTGCGTTTAGGCTTTTAAGACATTTAGGAAACACCAGAAGGTTACTCTCTGTGAAGCGTTTTTCTTATAAAACCGACATGCAATTTTTGGAATTTTCGAATACGTCAAACGACCCCACATCTTTCTGCTGGTCTGTTAAATAAAAAGGCTTGGAAGGAAATGGAAACATCACAATAATTAAAAATAATTATCGTTCCTAAATATGCAACAGGTTGTGTTTTTAATTTTTGATAAGTACATACAGTGCACAGTATACATACGCTCACTTTCGTGGGCATCAAAACCCTACGGAAGCCCATTTATGAGAAAGAATTGAGTTTTTTTAATAATTGGATAACCAGGCTGTTGTTATTTTGGTATAATCATCATTTTATTCTTTGAAAGGTTTTTCACTTATCTGATTATTAAAATTAAAATGCAAAAATTAATGATAACTATGTAAAAAAATTTCAGATATGTGATCATGAACTTAGGAAAGTTATTTGAAATTCCTCATTTATAACCTAAAAGATTTAATAAAATTTGTAAAATAACCATTGCTAAGTGTTTTATAACAATCTGTTGAAGTGGTGAATTTGGAGATCAAAATAACCATGCAGTGGGTATGTTGCATCTCTATAAAATATTTAAATAATTGGTTCATCAAAGGAGTACGTACGTAAAGCCCCTATACTTGGCCCAATTTTAAGATTTTTGTCACAAAAATATTGTGAAAATGCTGTTTAATAATCGTCTTTTTAAAATTAGATACTTTTCTGTTATACTTTTCCTCATTTCGAGAAAACGATAGGGTATATTTGACTATTTTAACAAGATTAGGTGGAAGTGATATGATCGCAAAAACATGAAGAAGATATTATTACCAAACATTTGTACTTGATTAATCTTTAATTGTGCAAAGTTTGTGATGTTTTTGTGCGATCATGTTAATATTGATAAAATTGCGTCAATTGTTGTTTCAAATTAGGTAATTTCTTAGTATTTCCATATTTAAAGCAATTTCTAATTGTCATGTCACCGATGTAAAATTAATTTCAACTAAAAATTTTGATGGATTTTCTTTTTTATTGACACTATGTAATACAAAAAAATACCAAATAATAGATATTAGCCACTTTTCTTTTTTTAACCAAATTATTGGGCCAAAAATGTTCTGATTACTCTGATTTAAATTTTATCATCATACACATGCAATTTATCAATAATGTTGAGACTCGTTTCCTGTGTCCGGAAAACAAACTGTCGCCATGAGAAAGTCGAACCAATTACCGTTTTAATAACTGTTGACTGGACTTAGTAGATAATGCATGAGACTGTAAAATATCAGTTTTTTGTTATTTTTGCCAATAAGCCAAAATACACCCTCATTAGACTAAAACGGAAAAAAAGCACTTAATATTTGCAATTGAATGAAACTCAAAATAAAAACAAAATATTGAAATCAGATGAGATATAAAATGTTTTCAAAATCATTGGAATAATCGACATCCTTTTCTTGAAAATCTAAAAGTTACATAAAATCCAGAAGAATCATAGGAAACACAATATCAAATCGTACATATATTTAGTAAAAAACCTTACATCTTGTAAAACTGCATATTATGGCCACGCTAGTTTATTTTCCTTCAAAAACGTTAAAAATTAAAGTAAAGAGTATATCGTTTAAACATGCCCGATCAAAAATCAAATGAAAAATAGCTGGGATTCCAAAAATCAAGTTATTTAAAAATGAAAGAATATGAAGCTACACCAGAAATATAGTAACAATTAAATAAATACTTAAAAAGTTTCACAAAACAATTGCTAATTAACAGTGCACGTCAATCCATCCAATAATATGTTTTGTGACCTAACGTTTATTTGGAGATCATTTTCTCTTTCCATGCTGAAAGATTATGCCGATAGAAGTCTGATGTCAAACCTGAACCTTAAACAGTAAGATCTTTGATGAAATTCATGATTATAGGATCTTTTATTCGAGTATATAAGAATCATTTTTACAACAATTCATTTTAATTGGATAGAGAGTTTTATTGAACTTGGTCCAACTGTGGCAGTCATTTGGAATTTAAGGTCGAACGTGGGTGTTTGCAAGCTCTGCATGATACGACCGCAGCTTTTTGAAATAGGAAAGTTGCACTTCTGTTATTATTGTAAGTGAAGACACTGAATTGTGCTGAACGAAGTAGTGTATTGTTCTTATAAAATAGTATAGTGATGCACAGAGTAAAATACTCAATAAAGGAAATATGACTACATTATCAATCATTTTGACCACCTTTATCCCCATACTTGCGTAAATTATGTTGAACTTTTCATCAGGGAACATTAAAAAAACATCATTTAATTCAGAAGAAAAATAAAAATTTCACCTGAACTCGTGTTCGTGTTACTCAAGCTTTAGTTTTCAGTGTAGTGCTGTGTGTTCTATGTTTGTCTTTCGTTTCTTTTTGTTTGCTATGGTCTTGTCTGTCTTCCGACTTAACGATTTCTGTATGCCCCTTTGGTATCATCGAATTCCTTTTTTACATATTATGTAATTTACTTTTTTGGCCCCATTGATCTGGAAAACGTTAATAGATTGAACAGATCCATTGGCATACAACTTAAAACTCTCATTGAGACGAATCTATTGAAAAAAAAGGTAAACCAAATCGGATGAAAAATTAAAATTCCTCATCTCCTGCAAAATTTTTTGACCCTTTGACTCCAATTTGAAAATAAGTAAATTGTACAAAGACTTCTTCCGATTTTCAGGGGAAACCTGAGATTTTTGTTTCTATCGCCAGCAAAGCGGGAGAGAACATATTTTGCTAATTCGGGAAGTAAAAGAAAAGTTTGAAAGCCGAATAATATTTTTCGATAAGACAAATAACGGGCCATTTATTACTTTTCAATGACCGATTCAGACAGATTATTTTTAATTAATTAATTTTCAAAATTAGGGAGGAGATTTGAAATCCAGCCTTGTCCCACAAAATCAAAAAGTTCGGGCTAAAATACTATTATCCCGATTTGAGATATGAAAATGGTTCACGATAAAGAAAAAACAGCTGTAACTAATTTTACTGTAAACGTTTTACATAACTTAATAGAATAAAGGTCTTGCTAGGTGTAGATTTGCTTTTGGAGTTTAAAGATAATTTTGACCTCTCAAGACTTGACTTCCGGGGAGTCCAGAGTAAAATACATATGCATAATCCATAAAAGAAATTGAATATAAATCAAAACGGCAAAACATTAACAAAATTATTTTTGTATTATTTATGTAGGACTGCCTCATGAAATTTGACTTTTCTTAGAGCATCTCAACTGAAAAAGAAACGTATATGAAACAACTCATTTTTTGACAAGAGAGGAGGTTGGGAGAATTACAAAACATTGACCTACATAAGAGATAATATGAGAAAGTCTTGTACCCTTCCTATATCAACCCTTGAAGTTAAATCTTTAGATATAAAGAAAGCTGATGACAAGTGACATGGAATAAATTTTAAACTTCTCAAGATGCAACCCACCCACTCTTACTTTGTTGGACAAAGTAGTAGGTAATTGTAAATAAATCAAATGAACCAATTGGCCTTCTAGTAGAAATTCATCTTTAAAGCATCCAGTTAAGCATTAATTTGCATAATGATTTTCATAACAACTTTTGCATACCAACCTTTTTTAATATTCTTTTATCATAATTGTTTTTACCAACACTGTTGCATGTAATTTATTGTTATCGCCATTGTTGCATATGATTTAAATGTACATTTCTTAATTTTCTTTGGAGTAAAATGCGTTATTTCAGAACAATGCAAGATAATATGAGAGACCCCCGCCTAGAATTACTACATATCACTTTCAAAATTCCAAGTTTGATTGAATTCATATGCTCAAAATTTAAAGTACATTTCCATATAAAATTCAAGATTATTGCACTAGGTAATCGACGAACATAAATGTTCTTCACATTTGAGAAAAATTCCTGACTTACATTTCAGTGGTATTGACTGCCCCGTGCTTTTTATCCTCAGAAGAATGATATATACCCTTTTTGAAAGTTTTTAAATGCATAGTTTGTAAAGTATTAACCGTTTATCGCTGCCGATTTGTATTTCGAAACGATAGTGTCATTAGAGTATTGTGTACTAGTTTTTAATGTCCGGTGCCGGTATGTTGGCAAAGGTGTACTTAATAATTCAATTGTTGAGAAAATGTATAATACTTTACTGTTTATTCAAATGCTAAAATAAATAGTGCGCCAAAAAACCCCCAAAAACATTCCTTTTACTTTTGAAAATGAATAATTACTACTTTAAATCAAACATTTCTTCGTATCTATTAATCTTTAGGCATCTCAGGTTATTTTCTGTTTGACATAGGCTCCATGAAATCTGTATTGATCACTTGGTAAAAAAACTAAGCCATGTTTAGTGTAACATAAGCATTTACATATTATTATGATAAATTCGTATTATCAAATGATCATCTTTTAAATGCGCATTGAATTCGCTTTGACTTACGTTTGAACGTGTTTGACGTTGTCAAATTTTCTTTCGATTGCGAATTCGATTGGCATAGTCTGTATATTTACCACAGAAAGAAAACAAAGTGACAAATTAGGACAGTCCAAGCAAATGTTCGTATGTATACAGTTCGTTTTGCTTTCTTGTTTATTCGAATTGGTCTTCTTCATGGATCTACCAGCTAGATTGTACTTTAGACATAGAAACATTCCCTCGTTTCATAGATCTAATTGTTTTCAGGAAGATTTTTACTTATTGGCTCTATGTTTAACTACACGTTTGTGGAATGATTGCGCCGGTCTTAAGTAGTCGAAGAGCAAACAATATGGTTACTGTCAACCAAAACAATATGTTTACTAATGCTATATATTGGATTTAATCATGAAGTACACGTGTTTCTAAGCTTAGCAAACATATCCATAAACATTTAAATCTACAAGTCAGCAAAATAACTTATGATTAGCAGGCCTTCGATATAATCACCCATGCGTTCTTATGTAAAATCGTGCCTAGTCGTGATGTTCATCTTGAATTCAAATTCCTAATTCAGTACAATTTTGGTAAATATCCATCCAATAATAATGCAAATTTAATTAAAAAAGAAAATGCAATTGGAAAACAAGGTTCAGTCAAGAATACTTTAAACTGTAAATCCCAAATGGTTATATGTCAAACATAATCAGGTTTACCAACCAATGGGCTATTGACGAATAATCCGGTACGTATTATATGTTACATTCATTTAATGCAAGGTACTAGGTTTCGTAAGTCGACATTGTTTTGTTTATCATGGTTTTGTCCGACTTGACTATTTCTGCCTGCCCATTTGGTATCTTGTTTTCTCCTTTAAAATACATTTGACAGAATCTGTGTTAAATGATCGAGGATGATTCATGGTGGTTGGCTGAATTCAAAGATCTGCCAAATTTTCGTTTCTTTGACAGAGGACAATCTAAGGTACAAAATAGTTTCTGATAAAATTATATCCATAGGTTCCTATGATTACAAATGGGGCTTTTGGCATCCACCTGGTAACTTCCTATCTAATCAAAAGTTAACATTTGATAGCTGACCATCCATGGAACATTTTATAATTTTAAAAAGTTCATTTTCGGTTTAAGTCTCCTTTTATTTTATAGCTACTTATCTAATGCTCAAATATAAATGTTTGTCTTTTACCGTTCCTGACAAGGCTTACGCTGAAAACTACTTCGGCTCTACAAAATTGATTTAGTTTGTCATCGAGACGATACCGTAGCAGAGTATCATATGCCCAGTAACCAGTACGTTGACATTTTTTTTTATTGATTCTAAGCTCGAAATGTTTTTGAAAATGTACAAAAAACAGACTTCTTAGTGCAAAGTAAACATTAGTTTACAATTGTGTTATTTAAGTAATTTATATCTTTAAGCTCTTCAACAAGATATGCATATTTGACATTGCACAAATATTGACTTTGAGTCTTCATGATGAAGATTAATTCAGATAAAGCATTAAGCATGCAAATATTAGGTTGTTTGACACTTTCTAATTTAATTAAGAAAACAGTTTCTGATAATAGGATCTTTGTCCAAATTTTCGAACGAATTTTATCAGAGCTGCGCACATTTTTAAGAATGTTCGCATTGGTTGCATAAAACATGGTTGCTGGAAAGATTTTTGGATGGGTGTCTAAGTATATCTTTGGAAGATAAGCAACATTAATAAAACAAAAAATTAAATCAAACATCGAAACGATAGACATTAATTCAAACTGTTTATCAAGAGTTTTAAAACGGAATTTATCCAATGACTCCAAAACTACAAGACAAAAAATGGCTATTTTGTTAAATATGTGTTAAACCTTTGAGCCTTATCTGTAAACAGACAAAGAGTAAACATTTTCTTCTAAGATTTACTGCAAGTGGGATAATTTTAATTTTTTTCTGTTGTAAACGTTGAGTATTCCTTCTCCCTCCATCTATGGGGTTTATGTTTCGCAGTTGATTTGCTATCTTGTGCCTGTTCCAAGTGCCGTGATTTTTCAAAAAGAGGGGTGTCGTAGTTATGTTAATAAATGGGTACATTCAACCTAGAATGAACTCCTCCCGTTTTGAATTTTACTATTGTTGTAATAAATGTACCGATTCAGAAAATGTAATGGAATGTATAACGCCAACCGATGACTCACGTTTGTTTTCGCTATCTCATGTCTTTGTGACGTCAGATTTTCTGGGAAAATATATATGTTGAACCATGTTTTAGAATTGTTTCTAGTACGTCGATTTTCCAAAACAAGCGACCATGAATTTCTAAAGCCGCGGATTTTTGGTCGATTCCTATGATATCAGTTTATCGGAAATCGTACCTTTTACATTAAAGTGAACTTGGTCTCTTCAAGGATTGAAGTATTCTTGGGTAAGCGATCAAGTTTCCTGGACAGGATTGTATTGCGTGTGATGAAAGGTACTTACTCACTTCAGTGATAAAGAATTTCGTCGAGTGCAAACTTGAGCTCCTTTTATTTTTGTTTTGCCTTTATTGCTCCGATTAGATTTTCTCACATGTACATACAATAAAATATTCCCTTCAGGAAACAAAGGTTGAAGGTGGTTACTATTTGGGAAAAAAGAATAGAACATTCCCAAAATATATTAAATTTTAACAAGACACGGTTGACTTACATTCCTGAAAAAAAGAAAGGGAATTTCGAATTTGTAAAAATATTACTTTAGCAGAGGACATTCCGGTATTTTACACAAACAAATTCTTGAATAGAGTGTTTGAAACAGTTTATTAGAATGTCTCATATGTGCTTGCAGCCACGATGAATATTCGAATGATTCAAGAATAAGAAATCTGGTATTTTTTACATTACTCCTTTGTTTGATACCGCGATTACCAGGAACATTAGCAAATCATTTTAAAACAACTTGACTGCGAACCAAACTTTTTACCTTAATCATCAAATTTCTGACATTTAACCTGAAAATGTGTATTTTATTTGGTAAATGCTATATAAATATAATATTACTAGATGAAACCAGCAATACCAAAGACGACCAAGCATTTTGTTTTGTATGACTCTTTAGATTCGTCCGCTCGTGTCTTTCTGGTACATATTCCATATTCTTTCTTTTAACTCGGTTTACCCATTTCTAAACTATAAACGGCTTACATCAATCAAACATATCAATTCAAATTTAAGGAAAGTAAAAACTTACAGGCCATAAAAATTCGAATCTAATCTGCAGTAATACATCTGAACTATCTAGAGTCGTTTCATTAATTACATTTCCTCCTAGAACAGTAGAACTGGCGTTTCCGAAAATGCAATCTGGAATTTCCGGTATCACTGTCGTCTGCTGGAGTAGGCATGCTGTAACGAAAGTTCTACATTCTCCACTACAAACATTATCTGAACCAAAACAACATCGTCCATTAGAGCGCCTGCCATTTCCATTTAAGATGGAAATAACTGCCATTTCAAATATACCCGATGATAATACCTGAAATTTAAAGAAAAAAGTCAGTTATATTACTTTCTGTATGGTTCCAAACCTTATCCTTCACCTTTATACAAAAAACATCGCTGTGCTACAGCAAGCATTTAAAAACAGAGGTGCTTCGCAAGCGCAGCATGATACGACCGCAGCACATTGAAATGTGAAAGGTGAACAAAAGACA
>JAULBM010322680.1:0-13443 GCA_032357055.1 Geukensia granosissima | reverse complement strand
ACCTTAAAAACATAGACACAATTAGACACCATTTTGTACACTGTCTCGTCTATCAATTACGGAAGCCCTGGAGTACCACGCAAAAAAATAATTATAACTTGTGCGCACAAGTTATAATTATTTTTTTGCGTGGCAGTCCAGGGCTTCCGTAAGGAAACGATAGTTTGAATATCATCACTTTTTAATTTTTGGGCCTTTTACAAGTTGCTGTATAGGGTATTGATATGTATTCATTATCAAAGTCCTTAGGAAAACCTTTATATGTTTGTAATTAAGACGTATTGAATGGCTGTCTCATAGACAATCATTAGTCCATTGCAATACCGGTACGTCTCTTTTAACGACCACACAGAAGCACATCGTCTTCACTTTTTGTTCCCGTGCGCTTTGGGCATCGAACACCCCTCCCCTTTTAATTTTTTTTTTTTTAATTTTTTTATAATATTTTGTTATTTTGATGTTTAAAAATAACGTGCAGTTATCTAATATACCAAATGCTGCGGATCACATGGTCTTTTAGTGGTATCATTTTGCGATTCTCTTAGATAACTGCAAGTAATTTTTAAACCACACAAAAATAGAGGTTGGGGTGGGGGTTCGAAGCCACAAGCACCTATGGTTTTGTTACTCTTTTTACCATTCAAGTTCTAAAAATCAAGCTACATTTTTCCGGCGATCATTTCTTTGGCTTTGAAAAAGCGCCCCTTAATTTACACGTCGTTTTGTAATAGCACAAAAAGGGAAGCATAGCGGCAAGTTATCGCGCTATATTGAACGTGACAGAACGTCTACGGCATAGAAGCGTTGCGAGTTCAATAGTGGGATTTGTCTTTAAGGTAAACGGACAGAAAGTCATAAAATGTCTAGGACAGACAGTCACAGGACGAAAAGTCTCAGTCTATATTTTACTCTATTGGACAAATAGTCACTTTATATTTTTAATAAAACACAAAACGGTATAGGACAGAAAGTCACAAAGATTTGAATTCATTCTTACAATCTTTTTGGGCAAAAACAACATTTGGTATTTTATTACTCAGCTTGGAAGCCACAATTTATATTATTTTAGTGAACATTTTCTAAAAACATTGAAGAAGCTTGTAGGTATACATGAAAGGCAGGAAGTTTTCCTCCTTTTACAACTAAAACAACTAAATGGCCTGCACGTCGATTTGGGTGAACTGCATCAAATCAATCAGAAGCTAATAAAACAATCAATTAGGGCATGTTCACAATAGGCTTAACTTAATACGGATCAACTAAAGCCATATACAGGTAACCTGTTGCGTTCAGTTTGTGGCCAATCGGAACACGCTCGTATATTTCCCTCATTCTTCGGAAATAATACTCGGAGGTAAGTGTATGAATATGAGCATAAATATGCTCAAAATGTGATGCGGTCGGCCACTGCACACACTTACGCCTTCATTCGCATGGCATTAAGTTCCTTCTCCAAAATCATTAAAGATACTATTTGTATGAAACATTGTGAAAAAATAGGCATCTCATACTTTTGAAACAATATTTTCAATAAATCAATTAAAATTTTGGATCATAAATTTGCAGTTGAAAAAATACTGCAACCCGATACGTCACAATAAGCATCTGACGTCATCATAACAAGAACGCTTAAAGGACAGCAAAAGGCAGGTCTGTGATGTTTTTTGGAGAACACGTACGCTTCAGTTTTATAATTGATAAATTAAAAGGTCAGTCTCTTCAAATTTTAAGTCGAACTGTTATGTGTTTATGGTTTAAAACGAATTTTTGATATCCATTATGGCCGCGCTCATAAGCAGAAAACATGGCTTCCACTTAAGTCAGAGGTCACTTTACCGGATTTTATGACGGAAATGGCCGATTTGATCAGATTGGAGGTTCGGGTGTCTTCAGCAATCTTGGATCACAAACTTGTGATATTGACTTTTTCTATAGTTGCAAATATTAATTCTTGAAAGAAGATACTGGTATAAAATTACACCTGAATTATATATTGTAATTACTTATATAAAGGCATTATCATTTGTAAGCATTTATAGAGTATAAAATGTTCTTTCAACTTTTTAGGAACTAATCGTTGCAACGGGAGGTAACTCCAATGACTTTATTTTATAAAGGATTGCACTATGGAATTATAGATTAATTAATATGGTAAGAAAACGAGATCGGTGATCCTTACTTTTCATTTATTTTCTGATAATATATGATAACAGCTATCTTGTCCTGTTTTATTTCAGAATTATATCGTTTTATGTTCTCAATATCTAGAAAAATGTAGTTTTACCCCATACAATTGACAGAAAATGGAGGTTTTTGCATAACCTAATGCTTGAAAACGAGTCCGGTGACATAGACATTTGATTATAATTTTTGAATAGCACACTATAGGTTATATTTTGTCAAAGTGTAAAAAATTCTATCGATTTTTATTTAGACACCCCAACTTCCTTAAGGATAGGTTTATTTTAAAATATATATTTAAACGTATTCAATTTAAATTGGCTTGCTTAATTTACCACGCTTCCATGAAATATTATATTTGTTTTAATCAATTTGTTACAAATGCAGACAAATTTTGATTTTAAATCTTTATATATATGATAAAAAATTAATATGTGTTAAACCGCATTATAGTAACGGAATCCGAGACTTTATTAGTTGCTGATAATACATAGATTACTCTCGTGAAAATCTAAAACATTGCTGTAAGCATGGGAAAACAAACTAGTTGTAAAATATATACATCGTATGAAGGAACCAAAAGGACCAGGGAAGTTTACAATAGGAAAAACATATATCGTCTCACTGATTCTAGTTTCAAAGTTACCCTGTAAAATAGAGACATTTAAATCCAGAAAAAAGATAATTCTTCATTTCTGCTGTCCCCAGAATGTTCAAATAGTTCACCATCATAAATGGAGAAGTTGGGTTTTAAACTGGAACAGCGCTAGGTATTTTGCAAAATGTCAATTGAATGAGATATAGATAGAAGGATATTTGTGGCAGTTAGCCATCAACTGGGATAAATTAGAAAAAAAAATAAAAATAAAAATCGCAACTAAAGAAGTACAATGGTGCCAATAGAATTTCAACCGATAAATATAATCGCGGAACCTGAAAACAGCCAAGAAGAAAATTTATTGATCTTAAGTAGATTAAACATGCCTTTTGCATTAATATTTTTTGATAAAAGCTCGGTCACTGTTGTAGCATATATGTTTTTGATTAGTTCATCAAAAGCCTATTTCATAAAATATGACAATTTCTGTTATATACTGTTTATATGGGGAGAGCAGAATAATGTGAAGAAAAATTGTTAAATATCAAGAATTTCAAAAGGTTTGTCAAATTTAATTTGTTAGTAATTAGTTTGGTTTCAATTTGCTTGAGAGTAGAAAAGATTATGGTTAATTCTCCACCTAATAAAGTCACATTGTTCGTGCATTATTTGATTGATTTTTTATATATATTTAAGGAACACTGCGCATACCTTTCGACTGATATTTCAACAAAACAAGTTTGACTTTATGGTTCTTATGGCGAATTGCTTTGCAATAATATATGTACTTTATAAATATGGAAGAGTTCAACTAAAAGGTTATCAACTACTGTTCAGGTACAGACAGGGCGAACATTCTAAATTTGTCAACGATAAAAATGATAGTAAGCCGGTATAAAAATACGCTTATCTGTCGTTGCTCCTGGTAAGGTAAATACTTGAATTATCTGTTGTCTGATGTTGTAGTGTTTTGTGTTACTGTCTAGAAAAATATTTTTTTCAAACCGATTTGTACAAATATTCCTGCAACATATGATTGTTAAGGTACTGACGAGGTCTAAACATAAGAGTCTTTACCTTCTTTTTTATGGCTACATAAACATAATACCATTTTTGAAGGGTGAAAACCGAGCAAGTGATGTATAATTGGTCGCAAATGCATAAGTTTGAATATCTTTAAAAAATAAAGAAAAAAGTAAGTAGATGTTAAAACTCAAAATTGCTGTGAAATCGTTATTACATATATATTCAAGTTCGCGGTGACTAGCGCGTTATTTTTTTTCAAAGTTGTATACAATTGTGTACATGTATAAATTTGTACGGGTCGGAAGAACGTAATAAGTATTTTTTCTAAAGATGTAGAATAGCGATTATTTGAGCGATTTCAACCTTATTGAACGCCTTGTGGATTTCAGTGGATAAAAAGTCTATAAAATTACAGTCTATAATCTAAGAGTTTTTAATGTGGCTATATAAATCTAAAAATACTTTTGAGATGTGCTAAATGTGCTTGAGATAATTATGAGATAAAAAAAACGAACACGAAAAATATAACCAACGACGGTCAAGATTTGCGGTAGTTATTGTAATATAAAAAAGGAGAAGTGGCATGATTGTCCATGAGACAGCCACCCACCAAATGACAGAAGAATGTAAACTTTTACAGGTCTTCAACAATGAACGAGAGTTTCATAACATAACGGAAGCTGTAAAAGACCCCGAAATACAAAATGAGAAACTATACATACAACACGACAATTGACCTAATCTGATGCAAAAATGGTGACTATAAACAACGACAAGCACTAACCTACAGGTTTCTGGCTTGGGACAGTCAAATTAGTATGAGGCGGGGTTTAACCGGATGGTGAGCGCTCAACCCTCCCCCTAACCTGGGACAGAGGTGTGACAAAACAACAATAAAAACACACAATAAAAATCTTTTGAAATGGATTTAACACTGGAGGACGATACTGAAAACCAATATCAAATATAATTAAAACTTAATACAATTTACAACAAAAGTATCGACCTCAAAAGTGTTCTAGCGGCTGCTGTCTGCTGTTAAAACCCCAAAAGCAACCGATCAGGTAACCAAATTTTCCTTCACAATGGTGTCAGTTTAAACACGTTCAATAGGAGTTAGTGTTCAAAAATCATTTAAAGTAAAGACACCATGGTTTCAAATGCCAATATGAAAAATATATTGACAGGAAGTAGAAAATGATTTAATAAGTTGGTGAGCTCTCAACCCTCACCCTAATTGGGACAGTGCTGTGACAAAACAATATTAAAAACATACTTTAAAAATCAGTTGAAATGGATTTAACACTTGAGATCGATACTGAAAATTAATAACAAATATAACATAATTAAAACTAAATACAAGATACAACAAAAGTATCTACCTCAAAAGTTACTCGCAGTTGCTGTCTGCTAGTTAAGAACCCAAAAGCAACTGATAAGGAAACCAAGTTTTCCTTCACTACAGTGTCAATTTAAACACGTCCAATTGGATTTAGTGTTTAAATGTCATTAGAAGTCAAAGAAAACATGGGTTTAGCTAATGCTAGTATGAAATATGTATAGACAGGATGTAGAAAACGTTTAAGCAAGTATAAACTCTTTAGTTCCGTATTAAACTATTAACAAGAAAGTCAATATTAGTTCCAATAAAAAAAACCATATTTAAAGATTTTATAATAAGCTGTGACGATATCCTTTACAGATGAGTTTATCAAGATGAATTTTAAGACCATTTTGATTTTGTTTTAATTTTCGAGCTATTTTACCAAGTTTCCGTAAAAAGTAGGATGTGAAATCCCATGTTTTATAAGATGATTACAAGTATATCCCAATTATGATATCAAATTTTTATATTTATGAAAGAAATTAGTGAATGTTTTAATCAATTTGTTTTTATTGAAGCCTTGACTTAATGATTTTTCAGTTATACAGAGATTGCGTTCATTAAAGTCTGAAACGTTGCTTTAAACACGGGCATACCGAACAAGCTGAGAAATGTATACCCGTACGAAGGAGCTTCCCCGTCAAGGAAGGGAAAATTAACAATTGGGAATGAGAAATCGTCCATCTTGTCGTCAATTTTGGTGGAGATTTTACCTTGAGAAATATATACACCTAAGTCTAGAAATGAGCATTTGAGGCTTTTGTTGTTGGCTTTATTCAAAGTTAATTTCTTTGGATAAAACTCGGAAGTGTATTTGTAGAATCTGAATTATTAACGTAATGGAAAATATATCGTCAAGGTAGCGTATATATTGTTTAATTTGTCTATCAAATCATTTCTAGAAGGACCATAAGTATTATACAGATGTGATTTGCAATGAAATGCATTTCAACACTTTCCAAGCTTCAAGCTTGACAGAACAACGGATCGTTAGTGATCATCTGAATGGTAACACCCTGTAAAAGGCCTCATCTGAAAATGTTCAAGTTTCTACAATGTACTGGCTTCCTAAACTTCATAAAACTCCATAAAAACCTCTGTTCATTTCTGCTTACAGTAAATGCATTGCCTCTAATTTCTCAATTTTATTAACGAGTGTTTTAACTAATGTTAAAACCTTTATTGTAACTTCTTTAATAAATTTATGAAATTTAATCTTTTAACTACTTTTGGAGAGTTAAAAATTCACTAGTATTTTGGACAAACTCAAGTCTGTTCAGTTTCCTTTTCTACTCTTTATAACACTTTACCACATAAGCTTATTAAGAAACAATTTTCATATCTAATCAATTGGTCATTCAAAAAGTTTAATTGTTCTTAAATATGCTGCAATAAATATAATTCCTTCAGCGATAAATATTATAAAAATATACTTGTTGCACATCATCTAACATGATTACTGTCGAATGTCTTCCTTAAAATATTTATGTAAGATTTGGCAACACGATCTATCTACAGATAGTCGATATTTCGATTGGCACAAATTGCGCTACTTCTTATTGCAGATTTATTTTTATACTGTTAAGAATCGGTGTTTTGGCAAAAAAAAATACCCCTCTTAACAAGATTGAGTGGACAAGTTTAACAATACTTTTAAATATTTGGATGATAATATTTAGCTTGAAAAAATGTTTCAAAAATTTGAAAAAAAATTATCCCTAGTTCCCTTAAATAAACCTAATATCAGTAAGGAACGGACTCCCTTTTTTGATTTGGATTTGAAAATTTAATAGGTTTGTTTATGCACTAAATTATGAAACAAGGGACGATTAGTCTTTTCCGATAGTTAACTTTCCTTTTCTTTAGCCCCTTAGTGTGGAGATTAAATTTCACAACTTGTTCTGTTAGCCCGTGTTTGGACCAAAGATTCATATTAATGATTACAACCCACATACTGGTAACCTTTGCAACAGATATACAGATATCTCAAGCTTCTACAAATTTTAACAAAATTGTATAACCGGTTTAAAGACTTAATGCAAAAATACGGCTGCAAATGTAGAATTTTGATACGACAAGGGTTAGATATCACATCCTTCGTTCTCTGGAAACAATACATTCAAACATATAAATTTAAACTAGTGATCCATTGAATCTCTGTTAGACAAACTTATCCACAAAAGAATCAAGTTCGACGTTGTAGTCATGACATTAAAACTGTTTTTTGAAGGTACAGATATCAATTAACTTATCGGTTCCTTACACAAATATTATTAAACTTGTCATTACACCCATCTTGTCTTTCTTCACGTTTATTGGCAACCTAGTATTTAATCGCCGGACATACTGTGCTTGATGACATCTCGTGTTGTGCTGGTTGATGTCTTATCAGGAATCACATCATGAGCTAGCTCCTAGTAACTACGAACATTCTTTTAAGAGGTATCTTTATGTTTGTATTTTTCTGATATTTATTACATAACTTTTCATTTTCATAAGTTAAATTACTACTATGCTGTTTTAGCTGTTGTAATGTGGGTTGGTAGCTTGTTCGAATACAGAATTTTCCGTATCGAAGGATGAGTTCCTGAGTAACACAGCCAAAGCAAGTTGTTGTTCTCTTTTAAAGTGGGTCACAGGTTCTCCTGTAGTAATAAGGGGATTTTTTTCTTGAGTGCCAATGTATTTTTGTATTTTTTCTTATGGAATTTGAGGGTTAATTTTTCCAATGCAATTGATCATGTGTCAAATGGGGCTGCAATTATCGACTGTATTAACCGATCACAAACACTTTTGCTAATTTGACATTGTGACGTCTATTTCCCTACTTAAGTGAAAATTGCTTATTTGAAATTCCACGAAAACTTGCGATCAGATTTTCCAACGACCAATTCAAATAGAAACCTACATGTACCCTCTTTTGATTTATACCGGATATAGGTGTGTGTCAGCTTTAATTACTGTTCAGCAAGAATTTTGACTCAAGACCTATGTTGTTTGCTTCGGTGCTTTAAAAACGGTGCTCATGTGTCAAATGGGGCTACAATTATCGACTGTATCAACCAATCACAAACACTTTTGCAAATTCGACATTGTGACGTCTATTTTCCAATAATTATCCCTATTTAAGTGAAAATTGCTTACTTGATATTCCACAAAAACTTGCGATCAGATTTTACAACGACCAATTCAAATAAAAAGCTACATATACCCTCTTTTGATTTATACCGGATGTAGGTGTGTGTTAAGAGGGAACAACAAAGTCTAATTTTTTACGTCCTGTCGGTCAGCTATAATTACTGTTCAGCAAAAATTTTGACTCAAGACCTATGGTGTTTGCTTCGGTGCTTTAAAAACGGTGACTACTTATAGAAAAAAGGGGGATGGGGATATGGTGTAAATATTCATGACACAAAAATCTCATATGTACAAGTAAAATGCAAAGAAACAGCGCTTTGATTGCTGTTCTTCATCTTAAAGTCACAGTGCGGCCTTCAACACGGAGTAAAAAATCGCACCTCACTCTAAGTTCAAGACGGCTCCTAGCACCGGTTTGAGCGGAATTCTTTGGTAGATGTCGACGACACCACATCTGTGCATTGAACACACATGCGGGGTAGGGTCAACAAATTACAGATAACCAAGGGCAAAGAAATCTAACAAAATCTGTCATAAGTTGCCCGACAGTACTTTCTTATCTAACTGCTGCATTGGCTGTTGATTCTGTGTTGTTCGTGGTTTGTGTTTCATCTTTGACTTCTGTAATTTAAATAACTTTTCTTGGTTTTCTTGGTTTCAACACTCATACTAATATTACTGTCGATTTTTAAAAAGGCACTCAGATCTTATCTTATCCATTTAGAAATATTACTTTAAGTGATGAGGACTATAAAATGTCAAAATAAAAGTCGTTACAAATTTAGTTCCTGTCCTCTTCACATGGAAAATGGAGGAGTAGCACGAAGTTGTAAAGGCAGTTATTTGAACATGTTTGCCAAATGTTAGTCGCTGGAGTTTTGTTTCGTTGTACAAATACAATGCTTTCGATTTTTGTTAATATTCTAAGTTGAATGTATGGTCTTAATGTCTTAAATGTGATGAAAACATTTATTCTATTTTGCCATATTACGATCCGTTATGTTTGACCACTTATGATATATTATTTTATATGTCGGATTATTGATTTAAAAACATGAGAGATAAGTGGACCAACTTATCTCTTAATTCCTTACACAGGTTTGGATATAGTAATAATCAATCATTGGTTTATCGTCCAGGTTTTTTGTGTGGGTGTACATCTCTTATGAGCAGGCCGACAGTCGTCAAGGCGTCTGCTTATTATTCCAGAGAGAATTGTATTTTTGTTGACGTCTGTTGATTTGATTCTAACTAATACGCTATAAATTCAACAATTTTCTTTTCATACGGAGATGGAGTATGGTCTCTTTGATATTTACTTATACCTTCCCTTTATATATTTATATAAAATAAGCTTAAATTTGAAAATCCTAACCATTTATTTCGGTATGTTTGATAATATTTTCATGACACCACATAATTCTGCAATTGTTACTGAATACCTAATAACTGGGACGGCTGATTTTTTCAGGAGGTAGGCATAATTTTTTTATCTGACCGGAAACCTGTTGGAAACATTTTTACAAACTATTACCGACACAGTTCGTAAAAAACTGACGAAAAGCATGATAAGATATCATCAATTTGCATAGGACCTCCATTGCAGATTTATCTTTCAGATAAACATCGTCTTTAAATTCCCACATTACATTGGATATACTTTAAGTTTAAGTAAGTGTTTGTTTTTTATTATTATACTTTGATTTGTGGACTTAATAATAACACGATAGAAATATGTCGTTTTGCTTTGTTTTCATGTAAACTATTTACACCATGATAAAGTTCTTTTTAAGGCTATCATTAAAGTACAGTAACATAAATCAATAAGTTGTATTTTTTTTAAAATCTTAAAGCCCTAAATCTTTTTAAGAATGCCATGCTTTTCATTCATAGCATTAATTTACCGATACAATCTACAATGTAAGATAACTAAAATTGTATCAAGAATTTTCCAGTTGTCTGAAAAACTCTTAAACGACTCTCTACAGATTGACTATGGACATACATAATAAACAGACAAAGTAATCCCTGCATTTACGAAGAAAACTTCTTCGCCATTACGATGCAAACTGGAATAGGGTAAGCTTTATATTTCGGGCACTTTACAAAATGTAGTAATGATTAGTAGCTACATTATTTTTAAAATGCAGAACACTTACGATTTCCATTGTGTTCAATTAACAGCATATTATCAAACCCAAGTCCTTTAAAACCATTCTTCAAGTTGATGTAGGACACTCGGGGAGGATGTCCGTTTATTTATTGCAATAATCTTTAAGTAGAATTGATAAATTATAAATAAATGCTTGTAATACCGTTTTGCTAGTCCAAACAAATGTAAGCATTTAAAGTATTCATTTGGTTGGGTCTATAAGGTTTATTTTGATTCCAAACACACTTGATCCAATAGAAAGACATTGTTCATACGGAGGGTTAAATAAACTTTCGAAAACCTTACGATTAAAGAGTCGATGCATGAGTATGTTTAGTCTTACGAAAATATTGTCATCTATATAGTAGTTGTCAATGAAATATTGAAATAAATAATTATTCTGTGTACATAAAGTTTTTGTTTAAATGTGAGATCTCAAGAAGCTTTTAATTGAATAAATATCATGTTGATATTTGAGTTTTGAATAAATATCATGTTGATATTTGATTAATATTAAAATTAGATCTTTCTACAATTAAATATAAAAACTCCACAAAATATTCAAAAATGGCAATTTTCTACCTCTGGTTCCTTACAGATATGTCGTCAAAGATACATTTCCACAATGTATGAGTAATTGCAAAGTTTTCATTCAGAAGTTTAAAATACTTTCCAAAAGATAATTTTATATTAAATAATTATACTTGTACCATTTTCTTATCCCCCGTATGATTTTGATTGATTACTTCTATGTGATGTTTTTGTTTAGTGCTTTGATTGGGTTCGTGTTAAGTGGAATTGGACTTTTTGGTGTTCGCTTTGTCAATCACACATTAACTATCAACATTGCTGAATTAAAGGCGGACCATACAACATGGATCATTGCAATTAGGAATCTAACCAACGAGATACAATTTATTCGAATGGATGTGTTAATATTACAAGATAATTTCGCTAAGATTCAAGCGAATATTGATGCCAACAATAAAAGTATAGAGTATATAATGAATGATTCAAGAAATTTAATAGTTGGTGTTCAAGTTGAGATAAGAATTTGTAAATCAACGATAACACACCTTTTTACACATATGAAAATTGACTTTGAACGCCTTGAACAAAGGAGAATCCTATCATCTAGTCTCATGAAAAAGAAAATAGATATCCTGGAAGGAAATCAAAACAAGTCTTTCAGACAATTACAGGAATGGGTTGTTTTCACCAAAAAGGATCAATATGAAACTAAAGAAGAACTTAGGAAATTTTCCTACCAAATGTCTGTAACCTCTCACGGTATGTTAATCATTTCAGTTTTGCTTTAAATGTTCACTGCAGTTTTGCATAGAATGAATTTGTAGAATTTGGGCGGTTGAAGTATTAACAAAATGAATAAGAGCAATGAAGATACTCTTCATTGGCATTTTTGTATTATCTATATCTCTAATAAGTAGTACGTGGTTTAGTTTTTCGTATGTGGTAAAAATTTAGTCGAATTTTTTTTAATAATGATATATGTCATGCAGACATTGCTAAATAATACAAAATTAAAAATGTTAAATATGGAAAATTAAGGTATGCTATATGTACATTTCAAGGAGTAACCTCTCATCAGTAGCATTAGGACCAAAACATAGGAAGTCAAAGATTCAAATATAGCAAAAGAAGCACTCAAATCCAAACAAATCGAAATGGGAAGCCAAATCCGACGGCAGGGACAACTACTAAGGGCATTACTTTTCGAGGACTTTTACGTATTTCCAGTGTTTTAGAATTTAGCAAATGCAGCAAATTTCTGTAAAACATTGTTTGATAAATTTACTGTCAGACAAGTCTGACAACTGGGCTGGTGAATACATTTGTTGACCAATGTCAACTAGCAGAGGTATCGACCCAGTGGTTTCAAAATACAAAATTACTAATGTTAAATAAATATGGAAAATTTAGGTATGCTATATGTACATTCCAAGGAGTAAACTCTCATCAGTATCATAAAAACTAAAACATGGATAGTAAAAAATTTTAAAAAGCAAGAACAAGCATTCAAATCCAAACAAATCGAAATGGGAAGTCAAATCCGACGGCAGGGACAACTATTAAGTGCTTTACTTTTGGAGGCCTTTCCGTATATTAGTGTTTTAGAAATTTAGAAAATGCAGCAAATATCTGTAAAACATTGTGTGATAAATTTAATGTCTGACAATTGTGCTGGCGAATACCCTCGGGGACCAATGTTTCATAGCAGAGGTATCGACCCAGTGGTTTCAAAATACAAAAGTACCAATGCTAAATAAATATGGAAAATTTAGATATGCTACATGTACATTTCAAGGAGTAAGCTCTTATCAGTAGCATAAGAACCGAAAAACAGAAAGTCAAAGATTCAAATACAGCAAAAGAAGCACTCAAATCCAAACAAATAGAAATGGGAAGCCAAATCCAACGACAGGAACAACTACTAAGTGATATTTGTATACTAGCATAAATTCATCTCCTGTAATCCCAGCGCATTAACAAATAAACAAACAAACAAGCAAACAATTAATGATGAAACGATTCAACTTAAAAAGAAAATAGTTCCCTTATATTCCATTTAAGAATTGCTGGATAAAAACAATACATTTACATTGCCGGAAAATATCAAATTCATTTGTACTCTCTGCTAGACGGATAAAAACGCTCGACGAAGCGTTATGTAGCCCTACAGAGTGGACGACCTGTACCCAGAAGATTATGGGAATGGAAATTCATTATATTGTGAACTGATAACGGACTAGTGTTGAACTTTAGACAATAGTTGATAATTCAATAAATGATTATGTTTAAAATGTTGTATCTATATATATTTAATATATATCTATTGTTTTATACTTGTCAATGATGATAACTCGTGTTTCACTTTTGCTTGTATTCATACCAAGTGACCCTCATTAAGAGATAGAAATAAATGTTATATTAATTCAAGAGGGT
>JAULBM010322679.1:0-23549 GCA_032357055.1 Geukensia granosissima | reverse complement strand
CCAACTCTTGTGTGAATGCAAAAGGTTACCTTAACTGGCTTAAGTTGATTCAAACTAAGTTCATCTGGATTAAGTTAACCCTATTGTGAACAGTACCTTAGATGTCGAGTCTATATATTTGCAATTAACAGTTCAAAATAGTTCCAATGTCTGTTTACTCTGAAATGACTATTAAGTATGTGCATACTTTTCATTGGTTTGCCAAAAGATGTATATTTTATGAAATATAATGTATTACTGAAAAATATCTTTTTTAACTTGTCCTAGAAGGTCTTGTTAGCATTGATTCATTGTAAATTTTAATCTTCTTCATGAACCCTCTGATAAGTGAGGACTATTCTTTGCCGGATTGTTGTTTTTGTTGTCTTGAACCAAAGCAACATTTTTGTGAAATCTTGGAAATTCAACAGAGCCACCATGGGCTAAAAGTATATTCTAAATGGCTAAAGTTTTAAATCTTTTCTTGTCTGAATCTATCAAGTTATTTGAATTATATCATTTTGTGAATAATCATAAGGTGGTCTTCTACAAAAGTTTTGTTTTTCATGCTGAATGGAAATTCAAGATGGCCATCACAACCAGACTAAGTTATGGTAATAAACAGTGAAAACCATCTAAACAAAATACTGAGAAAACCAAAACCTGTCTTTACCAGACTGATTCTTAAGTTCCTTTATACAAGTTATTATTTTTTTAACCTGTTTAAACTAACACCTGTCTAAACAAGTCCAAAAGGAGTTCGGTCTAGACCGGTTTCATTGTATTTTTTTTCACTTGGTGTGGTACTTCATCCTTGTTGAAGACCTTGTGGAGACACCAGGATTTTTAAATTATCTCTGTTTTTCTCATAGTTGGAGTTAAGTCTCTCTGACATTAACCATGTATCTTTTTAAATTTAGACAGCATACCACAGGAATTTTTTTAAGATTATATGGCAAATGTAAATTAAGCATAATAAAGGCTTCATACAAATCAAAGATACCGTATCGTCAGTGGTGGGATACATGTATTGTTTTGCAACTCATACTTTGTTAAACCCAGAAGAGGACTGTTGGGTAAGGAAATCATCTGTTGAAACTTTAATATGTTAATTATTGGTATATATGGAAATGAATAGATGTGGGCTAAATGTTAGAGAGACTGCACTTTAAGTGTAAGGAAAACAGAGGAAATTTTCAATCTAGAGGTCTCCAGATGGCCTTCAACAAGGGAGGAATACCATCAAAAATGTACCTGTAACAAAACATTAAACACAAAGACAAACCTATAACAACAATGCTTGACTTGGGACAGTGACATTTGGTGGGGTTCAACTAGTTTAATGGGTACCCAACCCTCCCCCAACAAGTGGTCAACGGAAAAATGAAAGACAACAAAAGCATTAACTGAACTATAAAAATGAAACAAAAAGTCACCCAATCTGGCTTGAAAGTACCTGAATTACAATAAATATTCTTAACAAAATACATGCAAAAAGGAGATATCTCTCAAATGAATGCTCACAGTTTATACTGAAAGCAATCTCAGAGTGAGTAAAAATTAAACAGAAAGTCACCCAATATGACTAGATAGTACCTGAATTACAATAAATATACTAAACAAAATACCTTATGGCTTGTTTTCTACAAAATTAGCATCATTAAAAGTGGAAATCTCAAGTTTCATTGAAAAATCATCAATAAATTGTATATTTATATTTGCTTTTTAAAAATTATTTAAGAATTAAACACAAATTTAGAAGATGGTTAGAATGATTTATTTTATGTTTTTTGTATGTTTAAAGTAAATTGAGTTAATATTTGAAATTTGAAAAAGGTACAAGTATTAAGATACAGTCAAAAGTGATTCAATTATAGTTGAAATGCACAAGAAAATTGGAAAAGGTGAAATACATATGACACCTTTGTGTAATAAAGAGAGAATCTGATATTTTAGGTGAATCAAAAATGTAACACATATTTTCAGATCACTAGAGAATTCTCTTTTATCTTAGTGTTTGAAAAACTCTAACTATCTAATATAAAGAATATCTATTGTAAAATGTTAAAATATTCATTGGATTTATTGGAAAACAAATCATACCTTTAAGTTTATTATATGAAATTATGTGTTAGCTCCATTTCTCTATGGATCTAGATTCATGTGATGTCCAGGTAGTTTAAGGCTGTGTCATAAAAAAGGGTGCTTATAATTAGTCTCAGCTTGCACAGACTATATTCCTGTACATTCCTTATACTCTGTTTGATAATATCAAGTTAGGGGGTGGGGAGAATTTGATGTTAATGCTTCTAAACAGTGGTAGATTAAAGTGGCCAAAAAACAAATGGAGGTCATTTCAGTAATGACATCAAAATTCACATTTGTCACATAACTTTAAAGTCCTGTTTCAAAACAAAGCCGCCCCAAGATTTTTGGGGGCCTTACCTTCAAATAGATCTTTTTTCCCCCAGACCTTGATTTTGAGTAAATGCGAAGCATTGGACAAACAAGGCCATGGGTTACCCAGGATAGCTAATAATTTATAAACCACCTAAGGTCTTCAATTATCTGCTTAATTTCAGAAGGTTTCACTTCGAATGTTTTACAACACTACATTTTATGGGTCATGCAGACTTTTTATAGATCCACAATTGTACATTGTCAAACATTAAACTCCCCATGGTTATCTTACTTTTTGGACAGTTTCAACATTTTTTAACGAATGCAGCAAGACAAATGTGGAATTTTTCATGGGATGTCTTATTTCAAAGTTGTGTATGTCATCCCTAAACCCAACCCAATTGGCTATACGGTGTGAGTTCGCGCCTTGGTTTGTACCATGCAAAAACTGGTTGCGTTTAACTTGCATCGCAAGTGAAAAGGTTTTTCAGTTTCCTGCCCAAGATCGGTGGTTCTCTCCGGGTACTCCGGCTTCCTCCACCAGTAAAACTGACTGCCGCGATATGACTGAAATATTGTTGAAAGTGGCGTTAAACCCCATTCAAACAAACAAACAAAAATCAAAGATGTCTGCTGGTCTAGAATTAAAAGATTAACTGGGTTAAGCCATAGAATGTGAGTGGTTGCCATTCTCAATGATTGGCTTCAAATAACAAGCATACATGATATGATTTTTTTTGTCTGTTTGAACCATTTTCATAGCAGTCAAAATTACGCAGAAATCAGACATGTGCAGTAAATACATGTATGTAGGTCCTAGGTCCATGGGTGCTGCAACTCTGTTTCTTGCTGAGATGAAGTTCTAATTATTGGTAAAAAAATTTAAAAGTTCTTCTTTGTTAGAAAACTACTTAAATATGTTTTCTTGGTAATATTTACATTTATTTTGCAATATTATATCAGTAACATGGAGTTTTGTGTCAAGTGTCACTGCAAGCAAGTCAACCCCCACCCAATGATATAAAGTGCCAGAGACTGGGGGTTTAAAATGTTATAAGATTCTTGTAATTTGACATTATCTGATGCAAAACATAACAGTATTAACCATATTTTTGACATTTTTTTTCAACAATTATTTGGACTGATATCTAAACTATTGATAATTATTGGCAAATCTCAAAACCCTGATTTTATCTTTAATCTTTTTGTATCGTAACCGGATTCCAACATTTTGACTTCGAGCACTTCTGACGAGTTGTAAATCACCAAAATGGCCATACATTGCATTAAATTGAAATTGATATATTTTAATCCCGGGATTTTAATAAATTTATTTAAACAAAGCTACAAGGGAAAAATTTTGGCAATGATCATTGTAAAATAAAATTAGAGTCTAAATTATTTTATTCCTGTTCCATCAAATTACCAATGCTTATAAATGTACATGTAAGCTAACCTGGCCAAAGATTTAAATTTGATTAAGTATACTGTATTTTGTGCACTAGAGCAGACTTTTTACACTATTTATTACTAAGAGTTATGTCTCTTTGGTTAAATATTAGGCAATAAATGGTGACCTGATTTCACACAGCTGATCTCTTCAACAATTATTGTCTGTACATGTACATATGTATATGTGTTACCCAAGCATTTTAAATAAAATAATCAATGAAGGTTGACTTTGATAGAGCCTTTGCTAACATACCATTACATGAAGACATTGAACACATTCAACATTTGTTCAAGAACAAAGGTTTTAATTTATATTTCAGGTTTAAAAATAGATTGATTAGGGTTGTTCTTGGTTGTACATTCTTTAACTTTTTGGTCTTTTAATGTAGGCATTTTATATTCAGTCAGTGGGTGGATGAGCAGAAGACAAAGAGTTGAGCACCATGGTTAGCGACTTTTGACCAAAATTCAAGTTAATTATTTTTAGGATAAATTCTTGTGTGGGCTTCAAATTCTTTGTCTTTTGATGTAGGCTTTTGATATTTAGTATGTTAATAATAAATCAAATCTTGAAATTAATCATGTTCGCTTATATGGTGTTGTATGGCTCTTTTGTCATGTTGGGGTTCAGAGTTTTGTATCTTTCATACCCATCACTCTTACTCCACTTTGTGTTTTATGTGCCTCAATTTTTTTCTTCTCAGCTGTACTTATATAACATGTTTGTTTACATAATATAACAGTGCACATATGCAGAATGAAAAAAAATAATGTAGGAGTTTACATTAGATCAAGCTAATAGGTTTATTTATGAATTTCAGGCAAATGTAATGTTAGAGTACTCACTGGATGATGCCAACTCGTTACTGGATAAAAACTTAGAAGCAGCCAATAAAAGTTTATCACAAGTGGAGGAAGATTTATGTCTAATTAGAGATCAAACTACAACTTTAGAAGTCAGTATCCTTTATAATTTCACAGCAATTTCTTGTGTTTAAATTCAGCAATCTTTACAGGTAAATATTTGCTATTTGTCATTGTGCCGTTTCCTAGTTTTAGATATGGCAAAGATATATGACCCTGCTTGCATTGTATGCGCTTAATTATTTTGGGAATAAGAATGCATGTTGGAAAATTTACAACATAGTAATTTGTAAAATTTCCTGTTTGTTATCTTTATATCTGGCTCCTTAGGGTTCATTACATCATGATATCTTTCATGTGGTCTATTAATCATAAAGTTTGACTGACCTTTCTATTTTTTGGTCCATAGTTGTCTGATGAAGATAAATCCAGATAAGTGCTTTACACACAGTTAAATTTGGCTTTTAAATATTTGTTTTAAAACTATAAAATGTGAATGGAGTCCATAGCTCCAGATAAACTGCATTTTTGGGTAATTACCCAATCAAATTAAACAAAAACCCAATTAATTTAGACATTGATGGGTTCTGAAACCCTATTGAATAAACAATTACTCTATATATTGACAACCACAGGAGTTTTCATCCAAAAGCACTGTACCAAAGTGGTTTGATTAAGCAAATCAAGACTAATAATAAATGCACCAAAATCAAGTTACTGTTCAAGCTCTATATTATAAAATTTTGAAAAGTTTATAAGGAATCTATTTTTTCAAACTAACTATTCTTTTTGTACGTTTTATATATAAGTATTGTATTTGTATAGCTTAATGTTAAATTATGATGGAAATTACCCAATAGTCAGATAGTTTCATGAACTTTAAAGTTAAAAACCCAATCAGTGGCAAAATGAGGGGGTGACGTTAAATCTAAAAAGCAATAAACAATTCAACACCCAATTGTTAGAGAAAAATAGTGAGTATTAACCCAAAACATAAAATCTTATCTGGAACTCTGGATGTCTTTCTGCCATACATTCCATTTTTTTTATATCCAATATGATATAATTCTATTAACAAAATCCTTCGTTTTGCTGTAACTGAGAGCATTATAAATCTGTTGGTCCTATTGAATTTACTGACAAAAATTTGCCATGAGTGGCAGAAATGTTAAATATGTAGGCCCAGATGACTGACAGACTATGTGAGACGTATAACTATAGTTCTGGATAATATGAGTACTTCTCTTTCTTCAAATCTCTAGCTTGGTCAAACCAAGGACATCAAAATTGGGATTGGATGCTTCTCTGTAAGCACACAGCATTAATGTGTTGGAGCAAAGACTGGGTGAAGTGGCATGTCTTTTCTCAGACTAATGCATTCATGAGTTAGCAGAAGATTTTGAGAACTCCCAAATGTTATGTTATTCAGCACAGATGTCCTTCTTAGTGTCCTGTCCTGTTGTTACTGTGGTATGATGTTGTAATAAGACATCATTGGGTGATGGTAACCATTTGATCATTTTCAACACATACCCGTAGCCAGGGCCAGGGGGGTTTGAGGGGTTCAGATGAACCCCCCCACAAAAAGAAAAATAACAGTTTCAGTGCCCTATATTTCACCTGACATCCATGATAAATTAACCATCCAACTTTAGAGGTCGCAATTTGACCTTTAGCAATGGTCAAAGCCTATAACATACAGCCAAAGTCTAGAATTTTTTAAAGTACAAAAATGTTCTACAACAAAATACCTTGCAGCATATTATGTATCAAATTATTTTAAATTTCAATCATAATAACAAAGACAGCTTTTTTTGTAAAGCATCTCAATTTGCCAGAAAAAAAACAAAAAAAACCCAAAACAATGATTCTTCAAATATGACCAGAAACCAATACTTTGGTCATTACAGGAAACAAAAAAGATTGTGTGGTAAGCAGAAAGCAATATAATCCTTAACCATAATCAGATATGGCTAGAGTATATAATTGGGATGTAAAACGACGACAAGCACTTCAAGCCAACAAGTCCTAGCTGAATTCTGTATCCAGTCTGCAATAGTGCTTCTCTCTGTGTTCAGAACATTCTACATCATAGAATAATTTGGCATAAACTTGTCTTTTCACTTTTTCCCACAGAATTAAAGTATTGAATTGAACTCTTGCACTATAAATTGAAAATCCATTTCCCTTCCTAGTACATAAAGATTGCTTCACACATCAAATGATTTTCCGAAAAGGATTCATTCCTTCATGGTCTTGTTTACTATAAATTTTGTATTCAGTTTAAACTTACTTCAAGGTCATCTTGAATCTTGCTAATTGTGGTATTTTTTTAGCTGACAGTAATATGAATTTTCAAGTTACATGAAGCTTACAAGATAGGACTAATCATTTGATTATAAGTTGTGCTGTTTTACATATATTTATAATTTACAAACATTTTGTATATGTCCATACATATTAAAATATTTAAGACTGTATTGTGTTTGTTTTGATAGATTCAAGAAGATACTTGTACATGTGTTATTATTCTTCTGACCAAGAATCATTTGAGCCATTGCCATCACTTTATGTCAGTCTTCAGTATGCATATGGTTGTCAGTTTACATTTACTTAAAGATCATATCCTCTGAAATTCTTGATTCAATGTAATCAAGCTTTGGTGGAATGGTCCTTTGGTTTCAATTTACTGATTCTCTCCTCTGAAATTGCATAGCCAATTGGAACCAAATTTTAGTGGAGAGGTCCTTATAAAGTCCCCTCTTAGAATTATATCCAACATGCTTATAGACTTACCAAGATTTCAGCCAAAATTGTTTAACAAAGTACCCTATGAAAAATTTATTTGAGAACAGATGAACTTAGTTTAATATGGAACCCTATGGGAAGTTCTCTTAAAAATCTTTTTGTCTAAAAGTGCTGCTGATCAATTTGGGAACAAGCATTAGTGGAATGGTCCTTAGATTGTCCTCTACAAAAATTTTATGGACGAGACCTATAGAAAATCAAATTGAAAATGTTTTGATACATAACTTAGGGAATTGGAACCAAACCTTGTTGGAATATTTGTTGTATGGGCCTTAACCAAACTTTGTTCAGCTTTCCATTCTGGCAAGGGGCCTTGGTGACCAAATGGTCTAGTTAGTTGATTTAATCTTACTGTAAAGATCACCTTTGCAGCGTGATTTCACGTCTGACTTTAACCATACAAAAAAGGATGAGTTTAACTCACATCCCACATGACAAACTTACCAGCTACTTGCCCAAGGTCGTTGGTTCTATTCAGGTACTCCTGCTTCCTCCACCACTAAAATTGACCCCTGCAATATGACTGAAAAATTGTTTAAAGTTGTGTTAAACAAACAAACAAAATCCATTCTGGCAAAGGACAATGCTTAATAAGAGTTCCTATCAGGTGAATGATACAGGCCCCTGCAAGCCTCTTGTATTTGCAAACTTTTTTTGAGGAGTCACAAAGTTGAATAGAAGAATTTTATGAAGGTTGATCTTCACAAAAAGTAAAAACAAGTAAAAGAATGGTTATGTATTATCTATTCTTCTGTATATTTTGTGTTGAATGAGCCCAAGAAGTGGTGGGATGAAATATGGATACAATAATGAAAAAGGCAGCAGTTTTATGAATATAATGTGTATTAAAGACATCTGCTACATCTCTGATTTATATAGCCTGGTTATATCATTGGAATTAGGTTGAGTGGGTGAAGGTTAACAATCCTGATGCTCCATGTAGGATCATTTGCAATATTATTTGGGGGGTCCTTTTTTTGCAGGATTTATACAATTATAATTCAGCAAGATATGCAAGTAGTTGCAATTCTGCCATATTTTAGCTTCTTGGGACTGTTAATTTTAATGTTACCAGATTATTCAACTGTCTTGGGAGATTGTTACTGATATATTCAACTATCTTGAGGTATTGTTACCAGATCATTCAACCATCGTGGGAGATTGTTACCAATCATTCAACCATCTTGGGAGATTTTTACCAGATCATTAAACCATCTTGGGAGATTTTTACCAGATCATTCAACCATCGTGGGAGATTGTTACCAGATCATTCCACCATCTAGGGAAATTGTTACCAGATCATTCGACTATCTTGTGAGATTGTTACCAATCATTCAACCATCTTGGGAGATTGTTACCAGATCATTCAACCACCATTTTGGAGATTGTTACCAGATCATTCAACCATCTTGGGAGTTTGTTACTGAACTTTCAACCATCTTGGGAGATTGTTTCCAATTCAATAAACCATCTTGGGAGATTGTTTCCAGATCATTCAACCATTTTGGGAGATTGTTTTAGATCATTCAACTAATCTAAGTGATTGTTACCAGATCTTTCAACCATCTTGGGAGTTTGTTACTGAACTTTCAACCATCTTTGGAGATTGTTTCCAATTCAATAAACCATCTTGGGAGATTGTTTCCAGATCATTCAACCATTTTGGGAGATAGTTTCCAGATCATTCAGCTATCTTGGAAGATTTGATTTGAAAGGTCTGTTATGTACAGGTGGCTGTTAACCTTAATTTCCTTGACTGGAAATCTATTTTTCTATACCTTTCACATGTCTGAATCTCTCACATTTCAATGTGGTCTTGGAAAATAATATTAAAAAACTCATTTTGGAGCAAAGAACATTAACTTCACAGTGGAACTTTTTTCATGTTTGTCTCTTATGTGAAAATTTGAAAATTTGTTGTTGTTTTCCTATTATCACAATTTAAAACAAAATTGACCTCCTCGTTGGTGTTATGGTAAGTGTGTTCCCCTATAGTGCGGAAGGTTGTGGGTTTGATCCCAGGGCAGGTCAAACCTAAGACATTAAAATTTGTATTTGCTGCTTATCCACTAAGCCCGCAGCATTTAGGAGTACCTAAGAGCAAAGACTGGTCGGCCCAGAGTCAGAATAATGTGTCTGGGTAAAGTGGCTTTCATGTTAAAAACACAATTCAGCGTGACAGTCTTGTACAAAGCAGAGTTCATTCATCATCACTCATCATTAATATGTTTTCGTCCTGAATATGCACGAAGTATTTGCTGCTGGACATTAAGCACCATTCTATCAATAAAACCAATTAGCAAGAATTTAAAACATTTGATTTTTTTTCTAAACATAATACATCTAATGATATTAAACCAGAAAGATAATTTAGACAAATGGGATTTTCTGGAATGTGTAAGGGCTATTTTTTTTACAGAAAATGATGGATGCAAGTCTTTTAAGACTCTACTTCTTTTGACCATATAAATAAATGTGTCAAAATATTTTTATCCACAGTTTAATATCTTTACTTTCTGTCTGTCCATGTCTGAAAATAACTAGGAAAATCATGAGAATCAGTTATGTGAAAATTATTCAATAACTTTGTATTCATAGATTCACAAGTTCATGTAAGGAATAGATTCCATGAGGGAACAATATTTTTATGATTGAAACTACTACCACTTGGTCAGTACGGCTGTTATAACTGAGTAACCACACAGTAACCAGTGTCCTTTTACTTACATACAAATGTCAATTTTATGGAAATAAAGTTTCCCTTTTTCCATGAAAAAGAGGGATAGGTAACTCTTATCAGTCCTTGTTTAATCATAAAAAATTCGAGAATCATGACTTGTAATCCTTATAAAAATTGTTTACAAAACAATTGTCATTTTATCAACATTATTTGACGATCACATCCTCATTGATAAATTTGTAACAAAATATTTAGTGGAAATTGCACTCGATTAGTTTAAAATTGACAAATTGCATCACTTGATAAAATTGAGATGTAAATTGGAATTTGGAACTTGTAATCCTAAAAAAAATTTATTAAGTTATTTCATGCTGATTATATATTTTTAAATAAAAAAATAGATTTTGAAATGCCATTACAAATTTTAAGTTGAGTGGATAAATATTTAATGCAAAATGTGACTTTGAAATGTGCAGTCAACATTATGTTCAATTGTATGAATATGAAAAATGTAACGCTTCTCTATATTGTGGTGAGAATTGGCATCTTACCTATCACTTATATACATCTCATAGATGGTTTTGGTTTTACTCTTATGCTCATATGCTCATTCTTTACTAATACATATTTGGCTAGGTCCATTTTTTACACAGAAGGTCACAAATAGAGTTTGTTGGTGACGTGCCAACAGGTTAGCAGAGGCAGTAAACAGATATTTGTAACCATCAAATCAAAATTGATTCTGGCATATGTTTTTTGGGGGGTTCTTTAATGGGGGTTGTTTTGATTTGTTTTTTCTGTTATTTATGAGATGGCTGAATTGTTTACCTCCTTCAAATTTTCCTACTATACTTTTAACAGTTCTTATGCAATTGAATAAAAAATGCTTAAAAGCCATGAAAATTTTGACTTTTCATCCCATCAAAATTAATGTTACCGGCACTTTTGCATTAGAATGGTTAATAGAAGCAGTACTTGTCTACTACACACAATTATAATCTTTGTTTATCTGGTTCATTTGTAAACATAAGTGGAGAAAATACAGTGCTACAAAGTCCCATCCTATAAAAATCAAATAAGGAAAAGTGTTTGACATATTATGAAACAATATGTCAGTTATAAAGTCAATAGTATAAAGTACCATGCAATTAATTCAACACTTATTTGGTGGTAAAAATTGAATTAGATAAAACAATGATTGTTAAGAGTCACTTTAGATGACAGGTTGATTGGTTTTGTCTGTTAAGTGGTGTATAATATTAACAATTAGTCATCTTGAAATACTGTTTGATATTTAATTGATCTACACTACTTATTAATTGGATATTGTTTTAGTCAGAAGGAAGTTAGGGCTTGTTAAAGTATATTTGGGTTGTTATTTACACACCATTTCAGCAATCGGCATCTTTGATCTACTCCCCAGTTACATGTTCCTATTGTTATCCCAATACACAATCAATAGATTGCCACAGAAAAGTATACTTAGCAGCAAGATAAATGTATTCATTTTGCTCTCAGTAATCTTTTCTTCGGCAATCTGATCATCATGTATTTGGATAACAATAGGATCAGCAAACCACAGACCATTAATGCTCCATTTCCTGCTGATCGCTGTAAAGTACCACATACGTGCAATTCAGAATGAAGTATATCAAGCAACCAATGATGATTAAAATTTATTAGTAATTGATAATTGATTATTATTAAGATATCGGATAACCTGTTAAGACAAAAGGTTTTTTTTTTTAATTTGTGGATTTTGTCAGTATAGTATGGTTGCCAACTCCAAGGTGAGCAACACAGGATCAGACGACTGGGCCTCTAGTTTTTGTGAAGGACCGAATAGAAATTTTCTGATACATTGTACTTTAATTTAACTATTTGTTGATGGTAAGTGATTGGGTTTCTTTTTTCATATTCTCCATAAAAAAGTTATTAAACAGGCTAAGAAATCACTGACCCAAAAATTACCATTTTTAAGATATTGGGGGACAATAAAAAAGCCACACTCAAATTTTTGAAACTTTGTATGTTTCGTCCAATTTGAAAAAAAAATTATTCCAAACAATACTACAAATAAGTTATTCCCTGCATTTTTTGATCACTTGACCCATAAGGTTATGTGAACTATTGTCATCACTTTGCAGCAGTGTCTACCTACTTTTACTTAAAGGTCATTTTCTCTGAAATAACTGGGCTAATTGGAACCACACTTTGGTGGATTGGTCCTTTGGTGACCTCTACAAAAATTGTATCAGATTTCCCAGCCAATCAAATGAAATGGCGGGCATTAAAGTCAAACTTGCCCTTTTGGTCACCTTTATTATGCAAACACTTGATTTTAACAGCCATCTTGTCCATTCCATATTGGTTGAGATTTGATCATGAATGATCTTTATTTAAGAAGTCACTTGTCTTAAATGGTTCCTTTTTTCTCACAGACAACCTCTTAATACAAGTTTGTACTATGAATAGCAAAAATGTCAATAGATACTATCTAGCATCCCCACTAACCAACAAAGATGGCTATCACAGCTGAACTTCATTTAATGTGGGATCCTATCAGAAATTTGCTTATCAACTTCTGTCTATAACTACTGAGCATAAGAATGAGACCTTTGCCTGAATGGTCATTAGACATTCCTCTACCAAAATAATATCGGGCATGCCCACCTAGCTTGCTGCAAAAACTTGACTTTGCTTAGTATAAGACCCTATTGCCAAATCCCTTGAAAATCTTCTTGGACTTCCACCAAAATTATATTTGGCATGTCATCCAACCAGACAAGGGGCACCACAGCCAAACTAAGTAGTTTAACATATGATCTTATGGGAAATTTACTTAAAATGTCTTTGTCTGAAACTGCTTACCTGTCAGTTGGAACCAGACTTAAGTTGAATGGTTCTCAGATGTTCCTCTAACAAACTTGTGTCCACCATGCCTACCATCCACCAAGATGGCATCAACAGCTAAACTTTTGTTTAATATGGGATCCAATGTAAAATTTTCATGAAAATCTATTTGTCTGAAACTGCAGAGCCTATAGTAATTAAACTTTGGTGGAATGTTCCTTGGTCGCCCTCTTCCAAAATTATCGGTATATTCATTATGGACAACCAAGATGGCTGCTGTTACTGAAACTAAAAGTTCTTTATTTCTTTAAAAATTTCTTCTATGGAACTGCTGAGCCATCCAGACCCAACTATAATGTCATGGTCTTTGGGTGGTCCACTATCATATTAAAATATGCCCAATGACACAAAGATGACAAACACAGCCAAATTATATTGACATGTGACCCTAAGGAAAAATCACTCAAAGGTCATCACATTGCTTATAAAGACTAGCTTAGTTAAGGTATAGTAACTTCAGATGAGTGATATAGTTAATGGGAGTCTCAAGTTTTAATAGCAATTGTTTTTATTTTAAAAGTTTGAAGGTGTCAAAAACAACAATTTTTAAGGGGATCATAAGTCGCTTGTAATACTCTGTCCATATGATAACTATGTAAGTGAGAACATCATGTTACTTAGGGTATATTACTGTTTCCACACTTAGTGTTTATTTGTTCAATTTTCTCATGTCAAGTAATGCATGGTTAGAATGTTAAAATTTTTTTTAAATACTAACCAATTGTTGATTCAAAATTGCAGCCATGACTCGTTCAAATTATATTGGACCATTTGGAAATTTTTGTCAAACTTCTTGTGAGAAACTTTATCAAGGTCTGAGGTCTATCAAATGTAGTTTCTTTACCAAACTTGCAGATTTTTGCTTTTTTCCAGGTTCAGTCCTTGTGACCTCTGTAAACCTATCTTGATCCATTATGATTGATATACGGTACATATTAATTTCTAAATTATATGATTGATTCGTTTAATGTGATAATATTATTCCCTATTAATGTGAATTGTCAGTTAATTGTCATTTTTACCTGATAGTTTACCTGATGAAAGTCATACATGTGTAAATCTGTCAGGTAATAGTCAAATTATGGGATGATTTTCTTGTTTGTGTTGTAAGTATTAATTAAAGCTACCATATTTTCAACCAATATGTTGCAGATATTGATTTTATACAAGGATTGTCAGTATTAAGTGTGTTGTTTTGGTTATTTGTACAAGTGTTATTGTAGTATGTCTCATATGTATAAGTCCATCTTGATTTTAGAAAATCTTAAAAGCTAACAAATCTAGTATACAAAAATCACAAAAGCATCTTTTGAAGTTTATACTTTTAAAATGGCTGACTCATAAACAGTCATATAACATAAATATACATCTTCTATTTTTTTTTTATTTTGAAATTTCTGTACAAATATTCTTTTGTCTTCACTGGTGAATAGCATGATTAAATTTTTTTCAAATCTGAATGTACTTATCGCTATAAAATACTAAATTACCAATGTTGAATAAATATGGAAAATTTGGTATGCTTTATGTAAATCTCAAGGAGTTACCTCTCATCATTAGCATTAAAACGGAAACAGGAAGTCAAAGATCCAAACATAGCAAAAGAAGCACTCAAATCCAAGCAAATTGTAACGGGAAGCCAAATCTGATGGCAGGGACATCTAATAAGTGCAATACTTTTTCAAAGCCTTTCTGTATTTTCAGTGCTTTCTAAGACTTTTAGCAAATACAGCAAATTTCTGTAAAACACTGTTTGATAAATTTCATGTTAGACAAGTCTGACAACTGGGCTGGTGAATAACTTTGGGGACCAATGATCCATCAGCAGAGGCATCGACCCTTGGGTTTCAAAATACATGTACAAAATTACCAATGTTGAATAAACATGGGAAAATTTATTATGCTATATGTACATTTAAAGGAGTTACTTTTCATCAGTATCACTAATTTTCTGCAATCTTCTCTAACTTTAATTTTTGTAGAAATTTCCTTATACCATATGAGTACAGGAAAAACTTTATGACCCAGTTATATAAATGTACAATATAAGTTTTACTTTGGTACCTTTTTTTAGGACAGCCATCTTCAAAATGGAGTAACATTTAAAACTATTTAAGTAACATTATTTGTACTGGACTATTAGACAAGACTTTTTCTTTAAAATGGATCCCTTTCCCATTATATGAAGTCTGTGGGGGAATTACAAATTAGACCTATAGTCTGCATAGACTTTAAAGTCCAAAAAGTACAGTAGCTGAATGAACTTTCTTAATTTAATGGTTTTAAATAAAGTTATCAGAATGTTTGTTAATTTGTAGTTTTTAGTTTGTCCAACAAAACTTCTAAAAATTATGCTTTACATGAATTTAATTTTTGGCTTATGTCAAAAGTGATTGTAATTTTTCAAAACAATTGCATAATTGTATACTAAAATCAAACAAAGGTCACTACCTTATTTGACCTTAATAATATTCACAGTTAAAGTCGGCAATTGGCAGTAGGTATAATATTGAACATGAAACAAACACAATATGGCAGTCCTCATAATAAGTATTACAATTTTATTGTAATGTACATTTCATGTCCTTTTTATTGATATCCTAATATTATTTTTTCTTGTTTATGAGACAGTCATTCTTGCATTATATTGGTCAATAGTTCTTCAAGTCTTGCAGTTTGTTCCACCCTGTTTTAATCTTATTAACATCAAGACCCATCTCTATTAAATTATTAGTAGAATCATGTCCTTCTTCAGCCTTAAAAATGTTTGAATCAATTTATTTTGAATATCTCACTTGGTTTTCTTATTTATTTTCAAAAATGTTAGAGGGATGAAACAAATCATTTCATAATGAAATGTAAAGTTTGAACCAACTGAGTGGCTGGCTATGAAAGCTCATTTAGGTTTTGTATTCACCTTGGGAAGTGGAGTCCAGATTCACAGGTTTGAATCACTTAGACCTACATTTCATGGTTCAGTGACTTTGGTAAATTTTTGTGTTAGCTGCATTTCTAAGTTTAGAAAAAGAAGATATGGTATGATTATCTAGAGACAGCCATCCAAAACATGTAAATTACAAATATCTACAGGTTATGGATCACACTGACCTACATTTTACACTCCAATGACTTTGGGTTAATATTTGTGATTAGCTCCATTTCTCTGGTACTATAAATGTTATGAGTGTCATATTTGACCTGTATATTCACATTTAATAGACAGTAGAGTACAAATATGTGCAGGTAGGACAGGCTTAAGTGTCCACTTACTGTTTATTAAGTCCATTCTTTCTCTTACATTTGCTGGGAATAATATAAAATAAGGAGATAAGTTAACTACATATAATAAGTTAACTACATATAGATAAAATTATAGACCTACCAGTACTAATAGTTTAAAGTATTTGGCAAGGCATTTATGTCTTTAAGACACATGCAATCAAAATTTAATTAAGGGGTCACATGTAGAAAGAAGCAAAAGTGACCATTTAAGACAAGTGACCTCCTAAAAAATTATTCATGATAAAATCTCGGACAATATTTAATGGGCAAGACGGCCTTAAAAAGAAAGTGGCTGTTTAATAGAGGTGACCACAAAGGCAAGTTTGAATATATATAGCATATGGAGTGTGACCTATTTTTTAATAAGAAGTTTCATTCATAATAATTTTCACTTATTTTAATTAATACAATTCTTTAATTAAAATTGACTAAAAATTTCAACCAGAATTTGACATAAATATAGAGGGTTTCAATCTGCTGAGTACAAAGATGTGTAGGCAGAGCAGTCGGCAGAGTTCATAAGATGCTTTTTTAGTTTGCTTTAACCTCACTTGAGCAAAGGCCATTTGAGCATTTGCCATCTCTTGGTGTCCGAAATCCATCATGCATCGTCTGTAAACTTATACATTTTGATCTTCTCTTCTAAAACCGCTAGGCCAAATTGAACCAAACTATACAGGAAGCAGGTATGTAAGGTCCTTAAAAAATTTCTTCATTTCGTCTAAATCAGACAAAAAACATGGCTGCAATGAATAACTCTAGTTTCTGATTACTAATACATTAAAAAAATCTTTTTCTCTGAAACTGGCTGGCCAAATCAATTGATATTATGGAGCTATGTAAGGTCCTTTATAAAATTTCCTCATTTTCTCCTGATAAGAGGAAAAACATGGTCCCCATGGACAATTCTTGTTTCTGATTGGCTTATATATTAAAAAATCTTCTCTTCTAAAACCCCTTGGCAAAATGGATTATTTTTGATTTGGGGCATCTGTGAAAGGTCCTTCATAAAATGTTCTCCTTTCACCCCAATCCGAAAAAACATGGCAACCACAAATGATTCTTGTATCTGATTGGCTGATTTATTAATAATCTTCTTATCTGAAACTGCTTGGCCAAATTATTAAATATTTAATGTGGAGCATCTATGGAAGGTCCTTTATAAATTTTCCTCATTTCGTCCAAATTGGACTAAAAAAATGGCCGCCATGGACAATTCTTGTTGCTGATTGACTAAATCATTAAAAAATTTCTCTTGTGAAACTGCTTGGCCAAATATCAGGTGAGTGATACAGGCTCGGTGTTCTAAGCCTCTGTTTTATTTGTTACCTATAGGATACTTAACCTAAAAACACCGTAGTTCTAAACCTGCTTTAACCATAAAACTTTTTCAGTTGATTCTTTAAAGGTATAGGTATTTGTGGATTACAATTTGTGAAAATGTATTTTTCATACATGTTATATCCTTCAGTATGAATTTTTGTAAGAAAGTCACATCTATTAAGATAGCCTAATATTAATTCAGAGGGAGTATTACTACTAGTAAATTACATGTATCACTAACATGACTAAGTAATGTAGGGATGCTTGAATCACTTTGATCTACAGATCTTGAGCTGTAACAGTTTTCTTTGTTTATAAACTTACTCTAAACCCCAAAATATACATGACAATAGTCACATGCTTGAAAGACTGTTTTGTTTACACTTGTTGGAAATAATGTTAAATAAAATGTATAACCAAAGAAAGATGGTAGTCCTTGATTAACTGTATGCTTTCATCAATTCATGATAAGTTTATGATAAAGGGAAACTCTTTTTTATTCATACAAAAATCACACTATATTTGTATGATAAATAATTTAAAGGTCTGAACAAACGTGTACATTCCACAGTGAAATTCAACTCATCCTTACACTGCAATTTTATTTTAAATATGGATCAACTTTCTTGGGTTTTCAGAAGTTCAATGGCCAATGTTTACCTTGGCATGTCATGATCATACTGTTATAAAAAATATGTGTTTTTTAAACTTACAATTACATGCTGTATGATGCAGAGTTTGAGGGTGTTCCAAAAACATCAGCATATAATTCCATGTCTTAAATGTTTTAGTGCACATTTTATTTTCCTCAAAGCAAAAATGAATCTTTAAAACTCACCTGATCTTAAATGCCATGTACCCTGTTCTCATCACTCTGTGTCCATTGTCATCATTGTGAACTTTCCATCAACTCCTCTGAAATTAAAAGACCAATTTAGCCAAACTTTGGTGGAATTTTCCTTTGATGTTCAAAATTCTCTTTTAGAATTGTGTTCTGTTTTGCAACCCCCTGCATGCCCATGCTTAGATTAACATTGGACTCTATGGAAATTTTAACATTTTCTTTTACTTAACTGAGTTAACTGAACCAGTTTTAACAAAATTTTAGTGGAATAGTCCTTGGGTGGTTGCTTTTAGAATTTAAGTTTAGTTTTCCCAAAACATCATCTAGCATGGCTGCCATGACCAAACATAGTTAAACAGTAAGCCTTTTGGGTATTTTACCTTTTCATCAACTCCCCTGAAACCAATGAGCAGATTTTAACCAAATTTTATTGGTATGGTCCTTGGATGGTCCCCTTCAAATAATTTGTTAGGCTTTGCAAGCTCCAATCCAATATATCCTCCATAGTTTTAAACATTTTTTACAACTATAAGGAAACACTCATTAAAACTGCTGAGCAGGTTTTAGCCAAACTTTAGTTGAATTGTCTAGTTGACATGTTTGGTTTTCCGTTAATTAATACAGTGTAGTTACTTTCTATTTTCCAATTGAATCCATCTTATATAGCCATCAGGCCTGACTTATTTAACACTAAACCTTATCCCAATTTAAGTGAAAACTGTTTTCATGCAAAAAATTGGAAAATTAAATGTTGTTTTCAAAGCAATTTTAAGCCAGGTTAGCAATTACATGCTCCTAGGAGCCTCTAGTTTAACCAATGTTTCAAATATTTTACTACCTTAAAATTTATTCATGTTTAAGAAGAGAGGGTGTTTTATTGTCTGGCCTTCATGAGATAACAGCTAGGTATTTTTCCATTCTGTTGGGATGGCAAAAAGTGTAAATCAATGTTATCCCTTTAAAATCAGTTTATCTGATCAACAAAACAGTGGTAAATCGACCAAGCTCAAAATTGAGGTCATCTATATGTTTTTCCCACCTTTTGGTAATATGTGCAGGTAGAAAATGTACTGAATTATCTCCCTTGTAAATTTCCTAAATTATTTCATAAGCCAGGCATAAGATGGATATAGTCATAAATATATATAAATACTACTTAAATAGATGATCTTCATCAGAAGTGGATTTTGTATGATCAGGTCTGTTATTGTGTTTAGTGCAGATTTTTATAATTTAAGCATGCACTTTTTTGAGATTTTGTAATATTTATATTAAATAGGTATAACACAGTTCTCTATTTAATTTAAACACTTGACAATTGATCTTAGGTTGTAAAACACATGTAAATGAACAGTATTCCAAAAACATTGAGAAATCATTAGAGACAATGACAATTTTGGGTTATGCATAGCCATTTTGTCACCATAATAAAACATTACTGTGGTTTTTCAGCTACAAAAGTCCTTGAAGGAACTCACACCAAAATTTGCAAATAAAACCACATGACATTTTACATTGCAAACTGTTGTTATTCATGTAACCATGATGTTTAAAAACATTTTTTTTTTTTTTTGGGGGGGGGGGCTTACAAATAGGTATGCCCCGCCTTTAGGTGACAGAGGCATTAAGTTTTATCCTCATCTGTCAATTTTTGTCAAAGATGTCTTTGCTTGTTTATGTTGGATTGATTGAAAGTTTGTCTGAAGTGTTATCTGCATGAGTTGTACCATGTTTCCCCATTTCAGCTCCATCATGCCAACTTCCTGTTTCCTGAGACATTGATTGAATCTCCATGCTGTAAAATTTTCATCAAAGAATTCTTGGCTTTGTATGTTGGAATGTTTTGATATTTGGTCTGAACCATTATTAGGATGAAGTGTACTGTAGTGTCTCCCCTTTTCAGGTCTGCTGGAACTTCCTGTTTGCTGGAGTATGTGCATCAGTGTCACATGGAGGCATTTTCTCTAAGTTTATTTCTATATCTTAAAAAGAATTGTTGCATATGTAGTGACCCTGGTTATTACCTATTTGAATTTTGTAGACCAAGAAAAAAAAATGGACTGAAGTAAGAAGACCCTCAATTAAAAAGAAGACAAATCAAGACAAGATACTAAACTTCAGTAAAAACAGGCAGTAAGTAAGCCGGAAAATAAAGAATAGAGATTAAATTTTGTGTAATGGGAATAGTGTCCAGTTTCAGAATTTTGTACAGAGACACCTTTCTTTTACAAAGGTAACAAATGAAATGAACTGCTTGTGGCATCAGATTATTTGCATGTGACTTCCTTTAAAAACATGAAATAGAAGGAAAGTACGTTGCATTTTGCAAATACCATTTCGTGTCCTAAGACAAAGTATATTTTGTATTTTATTCTTTTGCAGAAAAATTAATTTTTGACAGTTTAATAATATTATGCTCAGTCAAAATTTCCTGTAACTACATTTTAACTAAGGCATTCTGTAGCACTGAAATTGCCCAGCCTAACATCCATGCCCGCCCCATTATGATTTTTGGTTGTTAAATTGTTCTTGTCCTGAAATAATTAACTGAAACATTACCCCCTGAATGTTAAGCAACATTAATCAGTCTTGCAAAGAATTATGTATCAAATTGATCAGAATTTATAAAGTAAGTTTATTTATGCTTTTAACAGAACTACTATTTTACAAAATTAATCATAATTCTTTTTTATTCCAAATTGAAACTTACCAAGTTGCTATATATTCTAATGCTAATTACTTATTTCCTTTTATGTTTAGGAAAAAAATTACAATATCAGCATTTTCCCTTGCGAAATTATTTTTTTCACACACCCACACATTTCATGTGAAAAAATCTAGTATTTCTATTCACTCAAAATCAGTGAGTTGTAAAAATAGTTGGAAAAAATGTAAAATAGGAAGTCAGTTTATACTTATAATTAGATTAAGAAACTGAAACTAATACACTACTCTCCTCAATGTTGAAATATAACAAGGATATGGCATAATAGTATTTACAACTATTTCCTTAATTGTAAACTTATCACTATACCAAGGAAATACACAATTGACCCTGACATTGTGAATTAAAATAAATCTATTTCCAATTTTAAGTACTTTTGTTAAAAAACATACTATTTCCAATTTCAAGTAATTTGTTTACATGGTGTATAAGTAAGGTAAGTTGAATTTGATGAAAAATTGACATTTTTCCCAAGGAAAAGTTATTTTATTTTAAAAAGAGGGCTTTGGTGGAGTGGAGGTGCACACAGTAAGTTGTTATTAATAACATTTCCCAATAAAAACGTCTTATATTCCAAAAATGATTACCCATAAATATGAGGTTCTGGTGATCAAATTTACCATTATTTTGAAAAATGAAAGAAATTTTGTCTGTTTTTGGTCAAAACAAGCAATACATGTGTTTGAACTTAACTGGCTGGCCTGAATATTTTGTACTAACTGTAAATTTTAATGCCAGAAAGCAATTTTGCAGGCTATAATAAATTTTCATTTTCAGCTTTGTTGGGGTTTCTTCATTTGATTTTTCTTAGTGAGAGCTAGCCTTTGGTAATTTCTCTGTCTATTGTTGATTGTGGGTAAAAAGGGGGTCGAAGTGGCTGAAAAATACAATGTCCCCAGATAAACCCAGAAGAAAATTTTGACTGATTTTGGTCTATCATATTACTTTGTCTAGCCCATTCATAAGTTGGTCATATTGAGCACTGGGTCCACCAAAAACAGAAAATTATTTAAATTTGGAGTTTCTCAAATATTATAGAAAATGAATGGAGTTTCTGTTTAAATGGTAACAGCACAGAAGCCGTTTAATCCTTGTTTAGATAGACAAAAATCCTTGGACAACAGTGGTGTGATCCATGCATGTATGGAGGACAGTGCTGTGATTGATGCATGCATGGACGACAGTGCTGTGATCCATGCATGCATGCATGGACGACACTGCTGTGATCATACTCGATTCATTTTCTAAAATATTTGAAAAACTCCAAATCTAAATAATTTTCTGTTATAAAAAAGGGGATCTAAAAACTACGTTAATAACTGGGCCTGTTTCTTAATAAACAGCAAATATATAGATGATACATTTCATAAAATATTAATAATAAATCTGCTTCAAAATTTCGCTGTCTTTATTCTGTAGACGAAAAAGTGTATATTTTTAAAGACTTATAAAAAACAAAAAGTAAAAAAAAAACACGAATCAGGCATGCAGGATAAGGAGCTGGAATGCAATTTTGAGATATCGTTGTTTTTTTCTATACACATTTTAACAACATACTCGAAGGAACTAAATCTTTAACATCTCTTTCATGCTTGTTCTCTTTAATCCCGTCATATTTCTGTCTGTCTTTGGAATCACCTTTACTCTATGGCAAGCTTTAGTAGAGTGCGGATTTTCTGGCTTAATTAAATTATTATATAAGCGTTTTCGCCTTTGTATTTATTTTTAAACAAAAGAAAGAATTATCCCACGGTTAACGGTTTATGTTTTACACTAGGCAAAGCGTTTTACATACTTTTATCTGGCCCTGAATTATTCTACGAGGATTCAACGTTGAGAGTCGACCATTTTGTTGTTGGCGGGAGCGCTAATGTTTGACACAGATAAATTAATTTGAAAAATTGCGCATAATTTTTTATTCGTACTCCCTCTTGCGATATATATCAGAAGAATAACTTTTAAAATTCCATTCAGGGTCGTCTCTAAGCATTTTGCAGGTTATTTCATCCAAAGTTAATTACTTAATTATTACGCAAGGTTGACAATGTGTACCCCCGGTCTCGCCTGTCGCGTGCAAAGAGCCACTTCCGATAAATAAATGGCTAATTTTATGCTGTAAATTCTAAAATTTAAATGAGAACTTATAAACTCAGCGCAGCTTAAAATACATCGTGATTACTAAAAAAGGTAATCGCAAGTTATTTGCACCTATTTCAATCTACAAAATAAAAACTTTGAAGGAAAAACTATTCATAATAATACGTTAGACAGTTTTTTCC